>JABFQB010000277.1:0-11388 GCA_022817105.1 Pseudanteris insignis
AACCCTCCAATTTTAAATAGATTATTTTGAAAGACAGTGCAATTTTAAAAAAAATAAACGGAGAAAAATTAATGATGATATTTTGTACCGTATATCATGAATGTTAATGGCACCGGCAACAGTGTACAAATTAAATATTCCGCGTTGTAAATTTTTATTCGCATTTTAAAAACAAAGTCGAACTCGAGGTTCGAACTTCGCACCTTATGTTTCATCGATGTGTCAATCTACCTTAACCGCGCGGCCACCGACCATTTTAATCGTTCATACAAAAAAGCGCTACATGAGTAGGTGAAATAGCAGTACAGTTGTCGATTCACAATTTACAAAGTAACGTTTCAAAAAACGAAACGTGAATTATAACCCATGAAACGTATTATTTAAAAACATCAAAGACACGTTGAAAACATTGAAATTTACGTTGTAATTGTGAATTATCATCATATCTTTCATTCTATACATTGCAATTATTCTTATATAATTTTTCTTTGTGTAAGAATAATTATCCTACGTGGATGGCGTTATTATGTTAATGATAATATTTTTAAAAGTGTAAGTTCCACATCGTTCTCATATAATGTCGATAAATAACTTTTTTTCTAACAATTAAAATATTGCCAATTTGATACAAAAAAAATAAACATTCGATTAAGATATTGCTATAAATATGTAAACAAAATGAAAAAAACTCTGGTGGAAGAAAAAGTTTAAAAACTAGTGTACGTAAGAATAGAGTATAATTTTGTTTAAATAATGAAAAGGAAGAAAAAAGGGAAAAAAATTAATTACGGTTCGAGGAAGTCGATTGAGTTTTCTATTTCAAGAGCGCTTCCGATTAACGCTTCGCGATTAATGCAAAAATGGCGAACTAAGTCGCGAAGAGAATTCTCATTCGAAGCCGAAAGTTTTTTCGATTATTTACCAAGAAAATATTGGATTAAGTCGGAAAAGAAGTTTCCTTTCTCGGGATTCACTTTCGCTCCGGCGAATTATCAGCTTAAAGGAATTTTCGTGCGCTGTTGAAAGGCTTTTTTGATGAATAAAAATGAAGGCTTTTTACATAATTATCCGTTGTCTCGCGTTCGTTGCGTTAATTTAGCAGTCCTTTTATTTCGTCTTAATACCTTATTATTTTTTTTTCTATATCCACAGTATTTATAAATGAATACTTGCATTGATGATATATTACATAACCCTAACATTAAGTAAGTTTGGAATAAAAATGTCTAAAAAATGTAGTTCTATTGTACATTAATAACTTGACTGATTCAAAGTTTACAAATGAAAGTTGAAATAAAATTTTTTAATCTGCCCAACTGAGCGAAATTCATTAAACGACGAAGACGGTATTTAATCTCAGTACTGCAATTAATCAGATGCAATTTGTCTGAATTTGTAACAAGTAAAAAGACGATTAATTGAAAAATATAGCTTTTTGAATCAAATTAGATTTCATTTATAAAGTACACGAGGCGCTTTTGCTCGTACATTTATTTCACTCGAACATTGTAACATAATTCCTTTTCTCTTGAACATCCTAGCTTAATTCATGAATGTTCCCCGGTGAATATAATTTGGAAAGAATAATTTCTTAATTTACGTATTTAGCCTCAACAAAATGGCCATAATTATATTATTCAATTAAATCGAGACTCTTTTCAATTAATTCAAAAATTTTGCACACGCCAGTTTCAGTTGGCGGCAAACTTGTTAATTGAAACTGACATTATAAAATCGTTTGCGCTATGATTGGAAAGAATCGCAAAATGAAACAAGCAATTTCCATCGTCGATCATTTGGTTTTAATCAGCTCGAAAACATACAAATTAATAACTCGCCGAGAGTGATTCGCTCGGATCGCATATAACACGCATTTATTCGCAACCGATGATATGTACAAATGAGACCGAAGTTACCAAATTGGGTCTATCAATTTTAACTCACCATAATTGCCTTATACTGCCTGCGCCCATAAACGTTGACGGAACATCTCATATCGTGACATTATTTTCGATAACAGCTGCCCGTTGCGCAAAATTTCTTGTTAATTTTTCTCGCGACCTTACGTTTTATCGGATAATTAATGCTCGTGTAATCTTACGAATGCACAGTTTTTTTATGCATATATAATCAGCTTTTGCGCACAGCCGCGCAGACACCGCAAGATAGTCACGGCGAAAAAAGTAATTACAATGCACTGCGCCGATATAATTTCAATAATTGGCGGCGGCCGGCTCAAAATGAGGTAGCCAACGAAAAGATAATAAACCAATAACGTGACCCATCTTTCCGCTTTTATCACCAGAATGTAATATCGCGTAATTGTGGTTATTCCCCAATACTTTACTTATCGTTTCTTTTTTTAAATGAATTTTCAATCTTTCCGAATAGTTATCAATTTTATTGGCATATTTTTTTGTATTATAAGTAAATTTTTTTAAGTAAATAATATATTAGTATTATTATTTTTAAATTACATTTTATTGTTCTAATTTCTATATTTCAAAATAAAAGCATTTAAAATAGTACAAAATGTTGATTCTTATACTTGTTCATGTTTGAATTTGTTTGGCTGATACATCATGAAGATAAATCACTATAGTCGTTTGGTAAATGAATGGATTTCGTTTTATACAACTTACCTTTAAGATGGAAAGAGCGTTAAATCAATTTTTTGTCTATCAATCTTGTGTGTTTACAAGCCAGGTGCATATCAAAGTAGACTTCAACTAAAATAATTCATGAATGATTTGCTATTACAGTTATAGAAGTTTTACAGAAGTAATTGCAAGATATTAGTTTTTCGACGACAAATTAATAATTTTTTCCTCACGACAAATTACATTTGAAATATCATAATTTTTAAAACAACTGAAGTATATTGAAGTATAAATCAAGTATATTTAAGTATATATTAATTATTATATTTATAAATTAAGTATTATTGAAGTATACATTTTTTTTCATAACCATAAAATTAGGTTCGAATAATATCACAATGACATTTATTACAATATAATTAAAACTATTATATGGTATAAAAAATATAACAATTGTTAAGAATTACTAGATTTGTTTTAATACAAACAATTTAATTTATTTGACTTCATAATGCTGAAATGAGAAAATTTTCAAATAACAACGAAATATAAATCAATTATATGAAACTATTCATGAAATATTAAATAATAAATTAATTTTATAGATTTCTATCTCAAAAAATTACATGTCAAATATAAGCGCTGAAGTATGTTTTATAAAAAATAACTGATTTGTACAGAACTTGAAGTGTAAATGCAGAATTCATTACAAATCACTGAACTTTTTCGTAATTTTAGAAGGTTCATTAATTTATTGCAAATACTATTTTTTTTTCGTTTGGAGAAAAAGAATTAGTTCAGTTCAGTTTATTATTTAATTATGATGAAGTGCAAAAAATAAAATTGCTGAACATTTGGTAATTTTTAGCGAAGGACAAGTAAATAAATATGTTTGTTTAAAAAAGTTTTTTCTTTACGTTGCAACTAATATATTTATTTAAATATTTATTTAAAATAACTAATATATTCATTTGCTCTTTATGCATTACGTTTACCGAATGTTTGGTAATATTTGATGAATTATTTTGCTCAGTATATAATTCACTTCATTAATTTTTTGAAATATTGTGATATATTTTATATAATTTTTCTCCGCGCGTACCTGATGTGAAATCTCACATTCTTTGTTGATAAAAAGCACTGTAGCAAAAATCAAAATGCCATTGTGTCTCGTCTAATTGCCTCAAAATACACATGGACATTGTAGCGTTAAAGTTAACGAAAGTTAAAATCTAGTGAAATGTATTTTTAGAAAAAGCAGCGTACAATACAGTATAGAGTATATTTATTATATGGTTCGAGAAAGATTGAATCCATAACAAACTATATTTTTTATTCAGTCATTCAGTACAATGGGCCAAATGATCTATCGAAAATGCTATTCAATGTCCCATCGAGTATTAAAAGCTTTTAGATGCAACGTTGTATCTATTCAAGGTTACCCGGCAAGAATAAATTTTAGTTATCCTTGCGTTGATAAATAGCACGAGTGATTGAATGTGTAATAAAATGTATTTGATTGCAATTGAAATACTTATCAACAAAAGTGTGAGCATTTTCTATTCCTGTTTAGTCTCTATAACTTCAAAATTATTGTCGTCAAATACTCGGAGGAAATATCCTGTTCAAAAGCAATGTATTTTCATGTTCCAAATAAACTAAACTCTATTTGCACAAATTCTAAAGATAAGATCTCTAGCGAAATTCAATTCCTAATATCATTAATTATTTAAACATCTTAGTCATGTTGATTTCGATTCTAATTTTTTTTATAAAATAGTCAACTTTTAATTATTAAATGTTTCTAAATGTTATCATATGCTATTTTTTGCAATCAAAATTGATTTGTTTTATATGCTTATTTATCTCGAAGTTGAGTATAAAGTGACATTTTGCGTCATTCGAACTGTTCAATGGGATCTCAAACTCTGCAATGCGGCTTTTCAATGGAAAATACAGGCCTAAATTTTCAAGTTCCTTTATTAAAGTATGTTCATGTGACGTAGTTTTAATTTTAATATAAGTAAGACTCGAATCTAACAGTCAAATATCAAATGGCACTTTCATTGCGAATTTATATTCCAGGCGATGCGCCCGGTCCGTTATAACGGATGAAGCGATTATGAAAATTTTTCCATATTTCGTCGGGCCGGTCGGTCGGTAAATTAGGTCACGAAATTAAAAAAATATGCAGCGGACACATGTAAGTCAATTTTACCGTATGTAGAAAATCAACGTCACCTTTAGACGAACTTTTTTTTTATAATGAGCAATTATAATTGGATTAAAATTATCGGATATAATGATTTTAGTAACTGAGCTGCACAAACGATCTGATTCATTTCAAAGGATTCTACTTATAATGAGTTATTTTTATTCACCGGTAATCACAAGTGATTACAAAATTTGTTAGTAACCATTACAGTAGACAATATTTGAATTAATTTTATGGAATTAATTATATTAACTATAGTTGAATTAAGTAAAGATTATATGACATACATTAGAAGACAACATAATTATGAATCTCATAAGTACTTTAAATGTCTTGCATATGTGTCTCATAAGTATTTATGCCGCACTAATGATTTTATATACGTTACGATATGATATATATCATAAGTATATATGGCTGTATATACGCAATTTGAATATATAACATGTATATACTTAGTTCCAGGCAGAAACAGCCAATGTTTAGTCGACTTTACACTTGTTATCGTTCGAATTATTGAATTAGAGCTGCAAAATAATTATCTATTATGTTTATTATTATTACGGTTTTTTACGTGATTATAATCATTCGTAATGTATGTCACAACCACATATATTTACAAACTTATGAATTTTATACGTGCAAATTTGAATGTAAGAAACTGTGTAGTTTATTAAGAATTAAGAATTAATACACTAAAGTTAAACGGATGTAGTTGGTATTATATCTGTGATAAAATATTAATAACTGATACTTTTTAATGTATGAGTATTAATGTTGAGTATGTCGCAGCTGAACAGTTTTTTTATTTGATTTTTAACAATCTACGATCACATTCATCAATTGTATCATTTACGACTTTTCAGCACTAATTGAAATTGTTATCTTGACTAACGAACTAAATAATGAAGAAAATTAAAAAAAATGAAAACTAATCTAAATGTTCAAAATATTGCACTACAATTAAGTTCAAATGTTTTCTAAAATCATTTCGAAATATTTACATGATATCTTTGAAATGTCATTAAAAATGTATATGTATAGTTTTTATAATTGTTTAATCAGCTTTGCGTGAAATATAAAGTTCGATTGCATTCATTACAGAGGGCTCGATTTCTTTGATGCGAGTCCGGTTATTACGCACTCGCCATCGACCACGGTTGAGCGTGAAAAAAACGCGTCAAACGTGTCCTTTGCATATTCATGAGTTACGGATAATGTATGCGACCGAAAGTAAGACGCTCGAATCATAACCCGACGCACGAAATTCTGCCGACCAGCAAAATTGAGACGTCATTAAGACCGCATTTTATTGCACTAAAATGTATTCATTCTGATTGTTATGGTCGATTCTATTCATTAAATTAAGTCCTGGTCGGATAATTTTACGTGCTCCAAATCGTTTAATTAAGAGCCACGGCATTTCTGGTAATGATGATTTTTTACGACGACTCATTTGACCGTGTTAATGCTTGTTAAGCGCCGACCAAACACATTAGATGACCAAAAAACTGATTTCGTGTTAACACGAATGTTTATTGTAAAACTTGTTTTTTGAGCACATTAAGATATGATAACGTCGTACCAGAATGCCTAAGTAATCGACGGTGAAATACAGTGGATGATTAGATGATTTTGGTTAATTTCCCTCACCCATAAATAATTGCAGGTCTTGTAAAGGCAGCCCCTGATGCCAAGATTGGCCATGTAGGGCCTGTGCATGCCCTTTATGGGGCCACAAAATTTTAATATTAGAAGGCACACCCCTCTGAAGCCCGAATAAGCATTCCTAGCAATGCCCTGCGTCGATATGTAAGGCTCAGCCAATATAACGCCCACATAGAGCCTTATTATATGACCCTTATATATTGCCGTGATGGGAAAGCCCAAGAAGAATTAACTGGGACGAGTGTAGGAAACCCAGTACAGGCCCAATATAGGCGTACCCACTATTCATGCTTATTAATTATTCCATTTAACATTTACAATTAATTATATATTCTTATAGATCATATAATATAATTCACTTATTAAATTAAATTTATTACAAATCGGTTAAAGGGTTTTAAGTTCAATCCTAATTAGCTTATCATTATTAATTTATTAAGTATCATTATATATTATTTAATATTGAAAATTTTGTAGCATTATATATTATTAACTCTATAATTAAAAAAGTTAAGTCAAGTTCAATTCAAATAGATACATCCTAAATGTGGTTAAGCATCAGGTAGCGTTTTGAACTTGCAACAGTCATTAGAATTAATGGCGCAGCGGCTAAGCAGCTGTCAGCTACATCGGAGGCTCAGGTTCAATCCCAACGTAAACTAAAATTTATTCGTTTAAAATCGTCATGTTCAATTATAGAAGCTTCGTCACAATAACTGTATGAACTGTATATTTTAAATAACAGCATAAAGTTATTTTTTTTATTTATTTATTTTTTTTTTTTTTTTTTTCAACCACTGCATACGTTAAACAGTCATTAAAATTACTGAAATTTATATTAAAAATAAATCATTTCATATGAAATTTATTAAAAATTTTTTTTTATTGATTCTTAATTTTGAAATATTTTAATAATTCTTTTTTATTAGGAATAAATGATTTTCAGCGAAGGATTTATGGGTCAACTAAAGGTACAATTATTTGTGCGATAAATAAACGAGCACATTCGTGTATCGATTTTGACTAATTCACAGGGCCGAGCGATTTAACTAGGGCGATTACTACGGTGCGCCACAATCAGAGAATAGATGAGACAGCAAGGCTCAACGATGCACCCGAACATTGGCATTTTCGGCGTTATTACTGTGCGCTACGTTAGGTTAAGCATAACCACTGAAAACTTATTGACGAACACCGGCCTAGCCGTGCGCAAGCGCATGACAATACTTGCAGCTTTGACAAACTTTCAAGGCCGATACTGCATTGATACACGCAGTTCCGTGATTTTGATTGACATCGAAAGTTTCAAATTTTAATATCAATAATTGAATATTTAAAACTACGTTTGACGTATGGAACGGTTTTTTTCTTCGTTTAATTTTCTCAGAGAAATGAATTTTCTTTCAACTTTTGATGGTTACCAATTCGTTTAACAATTTCGTAATTTCATTGTAACAACATTACAGAATTGAAAACTGAAAAGAATTTTAGATTTAAAAAAGTTTTTTATTTTTTTTTCATCATCAATTTGTAGGGAATGACTTTTTGATTGGCAATTTTGTGACGAGTAATATTAATAGGTTCGCCGATTCTCTGAATGCGAACTTTCTAATCGTGAAACAACTGACTCTTATCATTGGAATTTGACTGTCAACCATAAACGTTAAACATCCCGTTTCTTCATTCGAGATAACAGAACCCAGTGATTGCGATAACTTAATTGAATTATTGACACAAATTATATTTTTGATGAGTTATCGAATTTTAATGATTGAAAAATAAGTTATGAAAATTGTTGTCGCATATTTAAAAATGATTACCATATTCTGAATTCGTAATATTTTTAGAACAGCATTTCTCATGAATAATCATTTTTATAGAAAACAACAATGGTCATGAAATATCATAATTAATAATTATAATAAACTTAATTTATTTTAAGCACTGAAAGTCAAAAATTCATTCACTTATGATAAATGGAAATCCGTTCATATTAAGCAAAATTCATTTGAATTAAGTATAATTCACTTGAGACGTGTGACATTCGTTTGGGCAAGTAAAATCCACTTGAGGTAATTTATATTAATTAATGTAAGTGAAATCTATTTCTGATATGTTAAAAACTTGCAACATTATTTACGCGTAATCGTGCGTACGCTGACAAACGGCTGTTCGCAGCTTTTTGATCGAATCGTTTGAGTATATTCATGAGCTATTTCTATACTGACAAACAATTCACCGGACATGTTTTGTTTTTACTGAATTTTCATGGAATAATCTTATAATAGTATGGTTACTGAACAAGGATCATTTCCTAGTAAAACGAAAAATATATTCATAATATAATAATAATATATTCATTTTATATTTATAATATACTGATTATATATAAGATATATTAACAGTTCTTCTGTATGTATTTGAATTATATTCGAAATATACTGAAAAAGAGTAAAATTTGAAATGTTTTATAAATAAATTAAGAATATATTATGAATATATAATAAATATATGATGAATATATGATGAATATACACGTAGAAAAATGATCTAATAAAATTTATTATACCTTTCTGGTAATCGTGTCGTATCGTGTCGTGTTTGAAAAAAAATACTTGTTTGAAGAAATTATTCTTGAATTATTAGAATTTTTCCTACACCAAATTTTAATTTTTCACGGAATTCTAAGTAATGTTTTTCAGATGCGACACGATACAATACGATTCCAGTAAGGTATCGTACTTTTTGATATTACATTTTTCTCCGTGTATAATGAATATATTATAATTAGATTATAAATATATTAAGAATACACACTCAGAGAGAAAATTTAGTTAATATTAATAAATTTTTATTCGTACCAATGAACTAAATATTCGAATCAAAAATGAGCACTTTATTCAAAACTAATAAATTTATTTATTAATTGCTACTAAAAAAGAACATTCATTTATTCCAAATAATACATTCATTTAATAGAAAGCTTATTTATTTGAATTCACTGAATATATTTTAATTTATGGTTAATCATTAAAAACTAATAAATGAATTATTCAAAATAAATAAGTTTATTTATTAGCTTCATGTATAAGTATGATTAGAAAAGTATCTTAGCAACCTGATAAGTCGCGATAGCTCAGTAGGTTAGGCTTTCGCGTAGTGTTCATAAGGTTACGAGTTCGATTCCCGTTGCGTGCGATTTTTTCAAGTTTTGAAACGTATGCAAAAAAAATCAGTTGACTAAGTAGAAAAAAACGAATATAATAATATTAGTGCATAATTCATATGTTTATTAAAATCTAATATATTTTTTATTAATTTCAAATAAATAAAATCAAATATAATTTTTTTAGTAGGTTCGTTTTTTGAATGATAAAATTTATTAGTTTCAAATATATTTTATTTGAATCTACTCATATTTTTCTCTGAGTGTAATCGTATTTATTTACATTCCACGATAGGTTCCAAAATTAGTAGTAACCTGTATCACCTTCCATTCTACTAACAATCGGTCTTGTGTCGATCTGCTCGCTGGTGTCATGAATAATAGGCGCATTGTTATTTTGTTTGAATGGGAAAATATCCTCGACGGTAAACATGGATAAATTGAAGTCAAACTTCTCGTCATCGTCGTCTTCGTTTTCCAACTTTTGCCGTAGGGTTACCGAGCTATGTTCCCTTAGAATGTACTCGAAAGTGTAATCGGCGATAAATATGACCCCTTCTATTATGTACAAAGCTGCTATAATTAGGCCAGTGTTTTTTGTCACTGAATTATATTTCGTGCTTGCGTATTTGTAGAAATTACAAATTCCCAATACGACAAATATGATGCACGAACAAGAGTAGAACACGAGATGCTGAAAAACATAATACTTATTTACTTACTGAATAAAAAAAATTGTTCGACAACAAATAATATAATGGAATTATTGTTTTTGTAAATTTAATAAATTTAATGTAACACTACACTGCAAAAGCTACCGTTTAAAAAGTGTTTTAAAAAATGACACTAAGTGTTTATATCAGAACGTAATCACTAAAAACGTTTCATATAAAACGGTTACTGTGTTTTCTACCCACTAAAAATAGTGATTAATTTTAAACATTTACTGTGTAATTCTGAAAATTTAATTATCTTCACTGTTTAATACTTTAACACACCAAAATGAAAACATTAAAAATGTTTGAAAGTAAAACATCTCATACGGACGAAAATAAAATTTAGGCATATATACAAAATATATTTTATACACTCTTAAAAAAGATGCATTACTGAGAATGAAATCGTTTTGTCATAAAATCATATTCGTTTTGTAAGAAGAGGAATTTATTTTCACTATAAATTCGTAATGAATTGATGAATTAATGATTTCACATAAATTACGTAAATGCTTGACGTAATTTTTGTTACACAAGCTGTCATAACCTATAAAAATTACTAAAATATAAAAATTACTATACAGCGTGAAATTTGTATTAATAATGAAAAAGAATAGCCACGCGTTTTAAAATGAAATACTTTTCTTACAAAAGGAATTCATGCATTGCAGAGAAATGATAATTATTTGCATATAAAATTTAATATCTATTTATATTACGCAGATTACTTTTGATAGAAAAAGATGAAATTTTTTGGTGAATGGCTGGGGGCCAAAAGTAAATTAATCTCTAATCGAATGTATCATTTTTAAGAGTGTATAATTACAAATATATTTGCTGCAAAAAATTAGATATTTTTTAAATATATTTTCTAAATATATAAAAAATGCTGCTAAAAAATATATACAATTTATATTCGAAATATATTCATAAATATATTTTTGAAGTAATAATATATTTTTCATATACTTAAAGCGGCAAATTCTTATATATCGTAAAATATATTTTGTAAATATATTTTCT
>JABFQB010000278.1:0-11380 GCA_022817105.1 Pseudanteris insignis
TGGATTCAGGGAAATGCTGAAAATTTACCTTTTGAAGATGATAAATATAATGCCTATACCATTGCTTTTGGTATAAGAAATGTTACTAATATTGATAAGGTTTAGTATAATTCATCTATAAACATTAATCCAAAAATAATAATTTAATTATTAAAATTTTAAATATAAAATCAAATTTTATTTTATTGAACACACTAATAATTTCATATAATTAAACAATTATATAATATCTAATTAATATATTTTAAAAAAAATTATTTTAAATAGTTTAACATATATTTTTGTGACCAAGGTTTTAACTGAAGCATACAGAGTTTTGCAACCAGGTGGTCGCTTTTTATGTTTGGAGTTCAGCCATATTGATAACAATGTCTTACGAAGGTATTTATAGATTTTTTATGTTTATTATTAATATTTAGAGATATATTAACTTTGAATGTATTTGATAATAGACTTATTATAATGGCCTTCTAAATAATAAAGGTTTTTTAGATAGATACGGATAGTTTTGTTAACCATATTCAGATTTTGTAAACTACTCTACAATTGCTAAATATTTAAATGTCCCACTTTTAAATATTGCTGCAATATTAAAAATTAATATTTGAAAATATTTTTGTACATTTTTATTAGAAATTATGAAATAACATAATTTTATATTTTGAAAAATTAAATATAATTGTAATAAATATATTTTATGTTCAATAATTAAAAATAAATTATAAATAAACGTGTGTTTATTGCGTGCAAGAAAGCAACTATATATTATGATTCTTTCTATTATAGTTTAATTCAAGAAAAAAACATTGTTACAAAATTTTTAATATTAATGAATGATAGATTGATATTAAATGCACTAATTTTGCAAATTACAAAGTTTATTCATTTTATTATTATTCTTTAACATATAATATTTCAATTAAATTTTAATTTCAGCTTGTATGATAAGTACTCATTTGAAGTAATACCTATAATGGGTGCTTTGATTACTGGTCAAATGCAACCGTATCAATATCTTGTTGAAAGTATTCGAAGATTTCCAAAGCAGGAAGAATTCTCTGTGAGTAAAATTCATTCAATTAAATACAATTGTTTTAAGTAAAATAATAAAATGAAATTCACTTTAGTAACAATTATGTAGTATAGAAATAATTTTATGAGATCTCTATTCAGTAAAATCAACAATATAATATAAAATTATTCAAATATCACAATATTAATGTTGTTACTAATGTAGTATATATAAACTGTAAAGATAAATTACACCAAAATAGAATTAAAAAACGCTAACAAGACATTACTCATGAGTAAATTCATACCTGAATCGTTCTGCAGACAGACACTTCTTAAAAGCAGTTCAAGTTTAGTTTAGAAAGTATTTTGTGCAAAATAGAACATAATACAAAACTGTAATTTGTCAAATATGCATAAATGTAATTTTCAATCTCGAGATTTAAAATTTTAGTGTAAATTGGTAAGAAAAATTGAATATCATTGCTAAATACTACCAAAATTAGAATTTTGATGCGTACACCGTTCTTAATTAATAGTATTCAAAACTTGATGCTAATCTATCGTTTTTTCAAATCCGAGTAAGGTATACAAAATGTATACCCGACGAAAATAAAATTTTATGCATAGTTATTGTTATGATATTCTTAATCACTGGTATAATATCATAATTGATATTTTACTATAAATATAATTTATTTTGTTTGTTTTTGTTTTTTTTTCAGAAAATGATTAGGAATGCGGGCTTCAAACACGTCACTTACAAAAATTTGACTTGTGGTGTTGTTGCTATACACTCTGGCTTTGTACTATGATTAAAGTTTTATGCTTTTAGGTAAATTTTCAAAATTTAATAAATTTGTTTCAGCATAAATAGTTATTACCAACTAATTTGTTAATCGCTGTAAAAAGTAAATGTAAATAAATTTTGTAAAAAAACTACTTTTTCCGTTGCAAAAGGAATACCTTTTTTCATTGAAAAAACACGCGGGTTATAAAAGACGTGTTGTTTATTGCGCTAATATATTTATGTGTGCTTTACAAGATCACAAGATGGTACTCTAGCAACTATCCCATTCCTCATATTACCTACATCTGTTTCACTGGCTAGAATTAAATTTGTTTGTTCCGAAAAGGGAACACCAATGGGGTGTTTCTTTCGCGATAAAACCTTCCATCTCCTACTGCCTTAACCGAACAGATTTGTCTGTGGAAGGTAAGTTTTAGGTAAGTGACCTATGTTCAGATGATTTCTAGAATATAGAATATAAATTTGATAATATTAAATATATGTAAGTTGGATATTGATATGTTCGCTTAGAATTTCATCTGATATGAAGTTGATGCCTAAAAAAATGTGTTGTTATTTATCAAAAGAATGATTAGCATATTTTTCTACAATAATTGTGTTGTAGAATGAGAGAATTCTATCTCATAATCCCACCCTGCCAAAAATATTGAATAGAAATGAATTGGTTGGAATTGAACAAATGAATCCTTTATATTTCCATCTGATACTGAATTTGTACGTCTATACAATATTAAGAATATAAACGTCTAAGGAATTGTCATTTTAGGAATTCAAAAAATACTTATTCCACTCAGAGAATAAAAGTAACCAATTGTATTATGTTTTACGAATTGAAAATCATTTATTCCGTTCGAGGTATTCAAAGTCTGTCTATAAGAGTAATCACGTGACTAAAGTATTGAGAAATAAAAAACGAATACATAATCGTTCCATGTTGGAATTCATATAAATATAATGAATACTTTTCTATTCTTTTTGATGTAACTAATTTTTGAAGGGTATTCATTTCTGCTTGCTTAGTGTGTAAAAACGAATAATGTTGTGATTCATATTCACGCCGGAACGGCGTATTTTTACATTAAATTTCGATTTTATCCAGTGTAATTTCTCGTAAATTATTAAACATGCACTGATCATAGCGTATTTCACTGTAAATTTACGCTAATTTACGCTGCTACGCCAAAAATTTACATTGAATCATTACGCCTTCTGCATTATACTTTTTTTTGGCGTACAACCCCCCTATCAAAAAAACACGTAACAAATTATGTAAAAAAATACGTGATTATTGACGTTTAATTTTTACGTATTTTTTTTCGACAGGGCCATCACTTTAAACCAAGGTATACAGGTATATGCCTTAGATTAAAGTTACAGGTAGTTACCCCAAAAAAATGTAGATGTACAAAAGAGTGAATTTAAACTGTAAATCCCAGCAGTCGAGAATTAATCTGAATTTCGAAGCTCAAATTGTAATGAATAAATTTGAATCGTAACAGCGTTAACGGACAAAATTGTAATTAAAACAAGTTGTGTTAAATTCCCTGGTTTAAAGTTACAGGGAAATACGCCGATAAAAAGGGTAGGAGTGAAAAGGTGTAATTTTCCAAATGGTCAATTACGCCATGTCAATTACCGTTTAACATTTGACGGGAGATTATGCTGAAAAGCCAGAAAATTGTGCGTATATTTAGGCTGTTTTGGCGTAAATTTACATTGCAAAATCACGCCTTTTTACAACTGCTCTTTTTTTGGCGTAAATCCATGTAACTTCAAACCAAGGTGGAAAACTGATGTGGCGGTCGCGTTATTTGGACATTTAATTTGGAATCTATTGAATCAAATTGTGAAATCAGACTTCAATACAATTTGGAAATCATAAATAAAATTGGATCAAATTGTATCGATATATATAATTTCAAATTTATTACGTTTTATTTGCGGATAGTGGAGTTCTGTGAATAACAAAATGGGAAATTAGGCAAACTTCACAAAATTTGATTTTTTCCTATGTCAAACCGTTTTTCATCGTCTCCTGCGGTACAGTTTTAGTTACTTCGTTCAGACAGAGTTCCTATTTAGTCGAGTGGAGTTCTGAGGACTCCGGCACTGAAAAAAAAATAAAAAATTTGCAAACAACGTTGCAAATTCATTCATGCTGAGGATTGACGATTCAGTAATAGATAGAATTTATGCTAAAAATTATGAAAAACCATAATATAAAAATATATTATGGATTCACTTAAACCTTACGCTACATAAGAAGTTGGATAACGTTCGATACTACATAACGTTGCCGAACGCACTATGGCAAACTTCAGACACTAACTCCGGTCTAATTCTATCATTACTGATTATAGATTATCATAGGATGGTATAATTCTATGAAGTAAAGTTTGGAATTTTGAATCAGTTATAAACATATGTCTAAAGTTTAAATGGTTTTCATCCATTATGGGAAGAGGCATGTTTATTTGATATACGTATGAATAAAAGTTATTGACGTACAGTGAATGCACTGTAGCAAAAGAAAACTGAACGATAAAATATAATCAAAGTTGCAATGAAGCTGAAAAAGTGAACAATCTATGCATTGTATTGTTCGTTTCATTCATCGTCTCATAGAAACAACAATGTGAGAGCACCACATAAATAAATAGAGATTAAAAATGTAAAAACGCGCATACTATACATGAAAGAAACTTTCGCATTACTTTGATAATTTCTATAACAGTCTTGCAATTATCTGTCAGATTTTCTTCGGCAGTGTCTAGCGGGACAATGCGTGAATGCATCAAGAACACATCGTGAAGGCATCGCGAACGTATCGTGAACAAATCGTGAGCGGTAAAATATCATTCATTAGTGATATTTCGCTATAAAATTAAATTTTGAATTGGAGAGACGTTTTATAACTAATGTTAAATTATTTAAAACTAAAATCGATTATTCTAAAAATCTCTATGTTCAACTCAACTATCAATAGAAGAATATCTCCATAATTTTTATAATAAACTGTCTATATGTATATTACATATATTTATTAATTTTTATTTATTAATTTTATTAAATTTTTAATCTTGGTTCTCTGCTCTAAATGAATATAAGATGTTTGGTTATTGATAAATTAATTACTTTCATGGCTGATTTTTATGTTGAATCTATTCTTATTGTAGTTACTATTTCTTGATAATACTAAATATTATTAATTAATAATATTATTTTTAATTAAAAATATAAAATATTATATTGCTGCAATCTAATTTTCATTTTTTTTTTATATTCAAAAACATTAGTTATTAACGATATCAACTTAAGTGGTACAAAATAGCGACTTACTTGTTTTTACACATTAATTGATGATATTTTATGGTTCACGATGCATTCACAATTTGTTCATGATGCGTTCACAATACGTTCACACATTTTTCTACTAGCAAGTGAAATTTTTTTCTGACTTTGTGAATGAGTGTTCATTTATTAAAATGTTATGTTATACTTTTTATTTTACTTTTATATTTTATGATTCTAATGTTATCGTTCTATTAAGTACCATCCTTTCAGAATTTAGATATACCAATTAAAAATAATAGTAAAATATTAATTAATTTTAGGTGGATGTATCATGTTCAGACCTGAGAAAAGTATTTTTTATATTATTTCATGATGAGTTATTGGATAGAAAGTTGGTTTGCTTGGTATAAACTCTTGTGTTAATACTCGGCACTATTAGAAGACAACACTAAAATGACAGCAATTGTTAAGAAAAACCAGATCATTGAGTCAGTTAAAGTGCAATATTTATTCTGCAATAAAACATGTTGGACAGAAGTGTAAGAGGACTTGTTTCATCCTCAACATTGCATGATTACTGCTGCACAGTTGAGCGCTCAAAATTATTTGTTATAAACCCTTGACAGGTACTGCATATTCTATATATATTTGAACAATTTAGAAATTAAAATAAAAATAATTGAAAATTTGAAAGTATTCAAAAGCATTTCTGCTTGAATTAATAATCTTCTTATTCCATTCAATTCTTTAACTTTTTTCAATAATTAATTTTAAATTTAATTAATAATTTCATATTCTTATTTATTGTATCATTTTTTTCTGATTGGAAAGTAGGTAAATTTTTGTTCATTAGTATTTAATGTATATCCACCCTGATTAAAAAAATCAATAGATTAGAAACTGATTGTTTTTCAGACAGTTTTGATAGTATTTTTGGATATTATTTCTTATTAATTTTCACTTGTTATTTAAGTCTGAAGTTTAAAGATAGCATTTACATAAGTTTTATTGACTATGGGTTAAGATAATGTTCTATTTTTCAGAACATAATTTCTAAAATTATAACAAAAATGATGAAAAGAATTAATCTTTTTGCCCTTATGTGGTGTTTGTCTGCTGCACGATTCATATATGGGTAAATCGACTATTCATCAATGCTATTTAATCAGAATCTATCGATTTTTATAACCAGGGCATGACGCCAATCAACAAAAATCATAAAAATCAAAAATAAACTTAAAACAGTTATTTTGAACTAGAAGACATTTAT
Source organism: Pseudanteris insignis (assembly GCA_022817105.1). Classification (NCBI taxonomy): domain Eukaryota; kingdom Metazoa; phylum Arthropoda; class Insecta; order Hymenoptera; family Scelionidae; genus Pseudanteris; species Pseudanteris insignis. The sequence goes on from JABFQB010000278.1 coordinate 6,387, forward strand.
ATTTCTTATAATTTTTTATATTATATTACATTTTATAAATTCCAAAATGAGGTAAATGTTGACCATGACAGGTTATAAGAAAAGATATTTATGATTAACAATTTTCAGTTTAACATATGTGAAATGGGTAGTGCCTGGTGGCAATGTGCCGCTTGCTTACGAGTTCAAGAAGAAGATGTCAGTGAATTGCAACTAAATCATTGCAATTTATGTGATGTCCCACCAGATGTGTTCATTTATGAAAGAACATTAGAAAAACTATACCTTGAAGCAAATAGAGTAAATTATATACATTTTTTAACTTTATGCATTAGTACAATTTGTGTATTTATCCAAATAATCTTTCTAACAGGCATTTATTTTTAGATAAAAGATCTTCCAAGACCTTTGTTTCAATGTCATGAATTAAGAATATTATCACTAAGTGATAATGAAATCACTGTGTTACCACCTGCTATAGCTTCCTTAATAAATCTGGAAACTTTGGATCTCAGTAAAAATAGTGTGTAGAACATTATTCAAATGATAATATAAAGAATTTCGAATAAGAAATACACAAATTTAATTTTATTTTTAATTAATTAATTAAATTTTAGGCTTAAAGGAACTTCCAGATAGTATTAAAGAATGTAAAAATTTGAAGTCAATAGATATCAGTGTAAATCCGTTTGAAAGGTTTCCAGATGCAATTACGCACATTACAGGTTTAGAAGAACTGTATATAAATGACGCTTTTATTGAATATTTGCCAGCTAATTTTGGTAGATTATCTTCATTAAAGACACTGGAATTGCGAGAGAATAATATGATGACTTTACCTAAGAGTATGACTCGATTGGATAAACTTCAAAGACTTGATATAGGATGCAATGAATTTGCAGAACTGGTAACTTTTAACATATTTTTATTGTATAGAGAACCATTATAGTAAAATATGTTTATAAAAAAATTAGATTTTTATATAATAATAGTATTTTTATGTACTAATTTTCAATATTTTTATTAAAAAAAATCAGATAATAGTTTAAAAACATCTTGTGTAATAAAAAAAATGCAAATTATTAAGATAGATAAAATAATTTTAAAATTGGGAATAATGAATAATGTTTAAAAATATTAATGATTAAAAGCATTTTCTGGTATATTTTTATTGAAGTTTTTAAAATTTTTCAAAATTTAATTATTTTATAAACTGGATTTTTTAATTAATTTATGTAATGCAAATAATACCTAATATAAATTAAAATTTTCTTAATTTCATGCAAAATTTATTTAACAATTTATGTTATTATAATATAGTTTCTTCAATAAATGTTTAATAATCATTTATAATCTGTTCTGATAATTTTCATTGATATTTGTGGTCTAAAATCCCCTGATGTACATATTATTGTAATGGTTACTATTCACGAATACATTTATCTATTGAATTATATTTTGAAATTATAAAAAATATTAACGAATAATATTCTGATTTTGAACATTATAGCCAGAAGTTGTTGGAGAATTAACAAATCTTACAGAGTTGTGGATAGATGGCAATGAGATACGTAGAATACCAGAAAATATCGAGCGATTGCATCAATTAAATCACTTTGATTGTACATTGAATGTTGTGCGTGTTTTGCCTGCAGAGATTCGTGGATGGCGAGATATATCAATCATAAATTTATCTTCAAACGAAATTTATGAAGTGCCAGATTCTATTTGTTACTTAAGGACTATTGTAACTTTAAAAATCGACGACAATCAATTAAATTCATTACCAGATGACATCGGTCAAATGTCTAATTTGGAGGAACTTATCATTACAAAAAACTATTTAGAGTATCTTCCAGCTTCGCTTGGATTATTGCGAAAATTACATTGTCTCAATGCTGATGATAATTATTTAAGAAGTTTGCCACCTGAAATTGGCAGTTGCTCTGCATTATCATTGTTGTCATTGCGTTCGAATAATCTCTTGCGAATACCACCTGAGTTGGGTCATTTATCTTCGTTAACGGTTTTGAATTTGGTTAACAATTGTATTGCATTTTTACCAGTTTCAATGCTCAATTTGTCGAATTTAAAAGCATTATGGCTGAGTGACAATCAAAGTCAACCTTTAGTGCCATTACAGCAAGAGTTCAACCAAGAAGAAGATATGATGGTATTAAGTTGTTTTATGTTGCCACAGAAACCACGACAAGATTTTGAAAGTAAGTAAATATTTAATGTTTTGATAATTCTAAAATACAGTATTATTAAATAATAATGAAATTCATTTTATTAACGAATGTCATAGCGTTAAACATAGCATACTGAGAATTGTTAATAATAAGTGGCGATTTCAAAAATTGGAAAGAGTGTGACAAGGCAGCGTTAAAATATTAAAGTGTGGTAAAGAGCTACAAGATGTAATCTTTAATGGGAGTCGGAGGGATTCCTAGGTTAACAAAATAACAATATTAAAAGAATAGCAGAAATAGGGTAAAATTGAATATTGTGAATAAAATAAACAAATATAACTTAAGTAATAAAAATATTAACCGAGGGAAATTTCTGAAATATAAAATTATGAAAATTGCATTTTTTAAAGTTTTTTGGTCAATTACTTTTTCTGCCGAGCGTGATTTAATAAATTATGAACAAAAAATACAAATTCAAAAACCTTTTGATTTAATAGCTTTTTTGAAATCAACCTGTGATATTTTAGATAAATATGAACAGATTGACTCCATTTTTTTCGAGTCATACTTGCTTACGAGTTGTGAGATATTAATAAAAAATTATTATGGTATATATGTACATGTATATTATCTTTATTAAAATATTTTTTATAGTATTAAAATTAACAAACGTTCATTTGTTGTATTTAGCAGAAATTTAAGATTTATTATAACAATTGAAGCTCTAAAATAAAAATTTTACATTTATCTCATTTTGTAGTCAATATTATCTTGCTTTTCGTGCACACATTTTTTTTGCTATAAATTTTAATTTAATTACACAATTGAATGTTTTACTTTACCATAATATTGCGTGGAATTTTATGTGATGAATATTATATATAATATACATTAATTACATTCATGCGGCTTAGTAGTGGAAAATGATGATATTGTAGAAGAAGATGAGGAAGAAGACGGTGAAGAGTAAACTGGTAAGATAGGAAATTACTTATAGGATATAATAGTCTATCACATTTGTGTGTAAAAAGGTTCTGTTTTACTTTAGTTCATATACTAGTTATATTAATAAGATTTACATAATTTGATTATAATTATTTAATTGTCATCGATTTAGAAAAAGATAATACTATGGGACCAATTTCCAATACATTTACTGGTTCTGGACGGAAAATATGTTTTGCTGCAGAAATCGATTCTGAATTACCCAAACAATTGCACAGAGCTCCTACACCCTATCCCAAAGAACTCCGTAATCTTGCTAGACATGCTCGTAATATTCAGTATCAAAACTCTCATGATCATAGGGTAAGAGCAAAAATATTATTATTGCATGAAAATATTGCCAGTTTAGTTAACTACACGGAGAAAATGAACTAACAACAATTATTATACATTTTAGCGATCGCAAGATGGAGTGTGCGAAAAAATTAACTATCAGTGAATATCCGATTAAAAATTATTATATTTTCTATTAAAAATTCATCCAATTCATGACTCCATCTTACGAATGGTAAATAATGTAGTACTTCATGCTATACCATTTTCTCCGTATATGTAATATATATTTTTTTTTCGAGCGCAGCTAGTATATACATATATTTATATCGTTATACTTGTCTTCAAAATTATGTATGTTTCTAAATCTTTATTGTAAATAATTATTATGATTCGAGTAAGTGTTTTAGATGTAAAATTAATATAATGACCTTTCATTTATCGCAATAATATAATTAAATTTCAGGTAAAAGTTGAGCAAGAAACTATCATTAAAGAAGCTGTAGTAACTAAAGCTGTAGCTTCATTGGTTGTTAGCCCGAAATCCAGAAATAATCCAGTAAGAAAATACTATTATAAAGTTGAATGTCTGAAATTATGATTTTGACTTTATTTAATAATAAATTTTAACAGCCTCATTGCGTTCAATCTTCTGCTGAATTTTACTGTTCCAAGTACGATAAAAAACCTAAAGAGTCGGACTCTCAGCATAACATTAATCACGATAAGTTTTCCAAACCGAGTCGGGTGGTCATCGCAGTAGATAAAAGCCTCGATATTCGGGAAGCCAAGTGTGTTCGAAATCCATCTAGCGATTGCTTAATTAAATCACCTTCGATGAACGATTATGTGAATTCTACTTGGAAGTCAGATGAATACTCTGTGACAAATACAGCTAAGATAGTGGACTCTGACAAATTAATAGATCCATATAATAAATTACGTGATCATGAAGGCATGGAGGACGTATCTTACGCAATTCGAGATCTACCTCCTGTTCCTCCTCCTTATCACATTGCAGCTGCTTTTTCAAAAAAAGCAGCTTATTTTCAACAACTTGCACAAGGTGATTTTACTTTATGTAATTATTACTCTTTAGAGAAAATTATTGTGAACTTCTAATTATTTATGTTAATTGAAAGTACCTACGTTTATTTTTCGACATAATTATTAGTTACCAATATTTGATCGAGATTTTAATGTTTTTAAAATTTGTGTAGAAGCAGTAGATTACAGTGCCGAAAACAATTATAGCAATACAGATGAAAAATTGCAACGTCAATCAAATACTGACAATCAGCAGCTTGTTGCGCAATCAGTAACTTTTCACTATATCGACGCAGAAAACAGCACACTGCCAATAATATTAAGTAATGATTCAGCATCAGCTAATAAATGTGAGCAAAATGGCAAAGGTAGTAATAAAAAAGGCTGCGAAACTACGAATTTTGAGCCTGATCATTCAGTAAAACCGAGCAAAATACAAATTTTGCGCACAAAAAATGCTGAGACTTTGTCTAGTTATGAGTCCTTACATAATTATGT
>JABFQB010000279.1:0-11365 GCA_022817105.1 Pseudanteris insignis
AAAGCATGCATTGAATATTTGGTTTAACAGCACGGTATTCTTACTCTAATAGCATTGATCCCAACCTATTTTTGCTAATGTGTACATGCCATCTCTGCGAGAAATTCTTGAAGATATAGTAAGGAATTCTTGCCGCTACAAAGTAATACATTTCACGGAGAGCCCTTGTTTAATTTAACTGCCGACAAGTGGTATTATTTATTAAAGCTTACTGCTTTATTTAATAAGTTATAAAAATATTTATGGAATGAAATTAAAAGCAAATTATTATTGAAATGATAAAAATTTCAGTAATAACGATGGCCTTAAATTGCACTTAGTTTAGTTTTTTGCTAATAATGACCAGAACTTCTATGAGCGCGAAATCATAAAATTACCAGAATGGTGGCAAAAGATCATCAAACAAAATGAAAGATATTTTACTGATTAAAGTTCATTTATTTCACACTAAAAACTCGAAATTACTTTCTTGTCAACCCAATAATTCATATAATTGTATACATTTTAAAATTCTAGTTTCTGTACATACAATAAATCTGGTTTACACTTTAAGCACGCTTATAACACTAATATATTCTCGAAGTACTTTTCCAAACTTCTGATGTTTACACGCATTATTTTCATTTCTTTACATTTGGTAAGGACTTCACTAAGGCTGTTTATATTATCATGGATCATCTCTTAATTAATCTCATAAGTGTCAAGGTTTATTTCTTTTGTTCAGATTTTACTACATTTCCTTCATTATTACTATTTTTAGTGATTACACTAAATGTATACAGTGGTATTGTAGGTCCAGTTTCATTTTTTTTTCTTTTTATATCCAAAAAGGTTTGCAATTACAGGCTTGGTATTTTGGTGTGTAGCTGCTATAGTTCTATTTATCCAGTATTTTAACCATTCATATTTCTGCATATCTCTTGCCGAACGATTTACATTCCATTCTCTATTTTTTTCTTTATTATATAAATCACAATGTAAACATTTTAAAGCAGTCTGTTGGCAGTTAATTGTTTTATGATTTCCACTACAATGTACACATAACGTTGGTTTATCGCATTTATTTGTACTGTGTTTAGCTTAGCACATCTTCCACATGGCAGTAGATTGATATCATCAAATGATCTGCATCTTTGAAATCCCACAAATATGATATTTCTATTTATCTTTACAACATTATGTATGTCTGCAGCTAGTTCAATAATTGCACATCTGGAGTTGTTTTTAGCTTCATACATATGTATTACATCACATTTATTTTCATTTTATTGAAGTTTCTCTTATTTATGGATACGCTGAGAGAAAAATTGTATTAAATTTTACTGTTTAGTAGTACATTGAAGACATAACTGAAAAAAGTATAAAAATTACTATGTAACATAATAAATTTGAATACAACTTGAGGTATTTTTACTATAATTTGATGGATATTTATTACTTTTCATAGTAATTTTTGTACGTTTTCGAGTGACGTTTTCAAAGTACTATTAAACATAGTACATTTTTGTACAATATTTCTCTCGGTGTAATATAATAGATTGAATAAATTAAGTTCAATCAAATAATAATCAGTTATAGAAATATTAAATATTTCGATTATGGGGAAAAAATCTATTATCAAATTCAAGATTTATAAAAATAGATGTAAGATTTTATATAATTACTTATTAATAAAAAAAATTAAAAAATATATAAATCATTCAAAATAAAAAATAATAAGTAATGGGAAATCAATATACACAATTTTTTACAAAAAATCAATGTAAAAAAAATGCCTGATAAGAAATTTAATTTTAGAAAAAATATATTGCAACGTTCATTATTGAAAACTTCAATATTTCGTTACTTTAATATTTAAAAATTTAATATTTCGTACTTTGTAAATATAATCCCCGTAATGTAAAAATGTCATTAGTGCGATATCTGATAAAAATTATATTAGGTAAATTGTAATCTTGAAAATAAACGGAAACAAACTGAGTTTAATTTTGTTATAACTTTTTTTTTTAATTAAAGATTTGTTGAAAAAATCTTTTTGTTTGCATAGATTGAACCTTTTTTTATACAGACAAAGTTTTAAATTGTCATTTTTACCAAAATAATTGTATATATACGAAATAATTTACATAATAATTCAATTACTCTCTTCAACCTACTATGATAAATGAGACATGAAATTTTTCAAAATGAAAACAAAGTTTATTTCTTACGAGTGCTTAAACTTCTGATGAAAGTATCTTTAAGAGGAGATTTTCACGATAATTTTGTTATATAAATGGTCTGCCACTTTTTGCCTATTTAGAAAATATTTAACTGTGAATATTGTATATCCATTTTTCACTATAACTATCTAACTACCTTAAATCATATATTTTACTCTAATTATATTTTTTTTATATTTACTGAATTCTAAAGGCATTTTTCATATATATTTCACCGGAAAGAATAACTGAAATTTATTCGATTATATAATATCATGTTTTGGAACAAAAATGTTTTATCATGAAACTCCAAACGAATAAAACATCTGAAATTACAACCCTATAAAAAAGTTTATGAAAAGTCTACCGCAAACAAACGGTATGTGAAATCATTGAAAGAGCCAAGAATTAGTTTATATCATTTTTTTAATGAAAAAACCCTTAATATTATGTCCTTGCAAAGTACCTGTTTCACGAAATACTACATAACCTTAAAAATCATCTGTATATTTCTCTTCTACTTATGCTAATCAGTATATTTATCTTTTATTAACAAAGTACTGCCAGTACTTTCAGTCAATGTAAGAACAAGCCCTCCATATAACTAGGGATGAATGCAATATCTGCGAATACAATCCTATAAAAAATTTACAAATACTTGAAGTATACTGTACACTGAAATTACTACCTAAAACAAAAAATGTGACGTATGTTATCAAGTTAGCTATCACCGCTACCAATAATTATGGTTAAAAATTCGAAACTCATTTTAACGTTTCAAATGTAAAATATACCATGAAAACAGTGAAGAATCAACCTAGTAGATCAATGTGGAATTAGTTTCTCATCCAATAACTATTTATTGTATTAATGCAATATATCCTCAAAAATATCCTCAATATATCCTCATACACTGAGAAAATATTTTATAGTGTAAATTAATAACCTCAAGGTATACTTAAATTGGCATACAATAAATATGTTAATTTTTGTATCAGATTAATTGTTTCGTTTGACGAATATAAATTTTCATATAAATTATTAGTGGAACCTAGAATGTGTTTGGATAATAAACAAATGATTACGTTCCGATGTATCACGTGGTCACTGTTTTCTAAATGTTTAGTCACATTAAAACAATTATACTTCTGACACAGATGTGTTTTTTTATTATAACAACATCATCTATTATTTAAGATCAATGTACTTTTATTTAACTGAACTAAACTTTATGTCATGATAACGTTAATGGTACAACTAAAGGAATTTAGTAACGGCAACTATACCACTTTTGTATGTATATCCCTGCTGCGAAAAACCATATAGGATTCCTATATAGGATTCCCATATGGGATCATATATGGTATTGTGGCATAGGATCCTATGTAATATTCCCATGTAGGCATCCTATATCGGAATCATTCAAAGCTTGATAGTGGATAAATTCTATATAAAAAATTTTATTTTATATAAATTGTTATTTATTGTTATGAATTTCACGTTATTTTGTAACTATAGGAAATTCAAAAAAAATGATTTATAATTTTATAATTTAAATTGTTTGGGGATAGATTAAAATGAAATAATTTTACATTATTTTTAGACAATTAAATTAATTTAATAAAATCAAATTATCAAAAGTATATAAGAAGAGTATTAACATATAACTTTCTATTTCCATAACAATAAATTTTTTCACGTATCATTTAAAAAGTACAGCCAAATCATTAGTAACTCTAGTAGAAATGTGAAATGGCTAACGTAAAACTTGCGAGTTTCTAACGAGTCGGGTAATGTTAAAAGTAGTGAAAAACTTGCATAACACTAGTAATTCACAAGTTTTTCGTAAAAAATTCAGTTACTTATGAATAACTCACGAATTACTTGCGTTTTGCAAGTTTTTCAATAGTTTAAGCACTAGGAAACTCCTTAGAAAATCACATGTTTTACGTACACTGTTAGAAAAAAATTTGAATTTTAATAGAAAAGTATTGGAAGCCTGTTTCATAGACGTCTATTAAAGTTCTATATGAATTAATATACTGTATTTTGAAAATTTGTTTATTCCATGTAAGTATGTATTTTTAGCTTTTTGCTTGAAAGATATATTTTCAAATACATTTCTATTAATTTTCAAATACTTTTCTATTAATTTTCAATATCATAATCCCGATTTTAAATTTAATAGAATAGTCTATTAAATCAGTTTTACATACCGGGTGCATTAATTTTCAAACATCAAAGTATATTAAATGTATATTAATTTTACAAACATTTCTAACAGTGTAAATAGATATCGTCAAGTTCATTATGGTTATTATAACCAAATTTTTCTCTCGTTGTAACTAAAATTAGTAATAACTAAAGTTTGAGTTAAAAACTAATAATTTTTATAATAACGAAAAATAAAAGAATCGATTTGTTAGTAAATTTTATTTACTAGTTTTTTTAATTTTTCACTCTATTTGAAGCGAAATTATATAGGAATTTTGACTGTAGTTTTCGTCATACCCTGAGTCGCTCGTGATCCAATGCAGTTCAAGGCGTGCGATTCAATCTGCAATTTATTATCGTGTCTAACGGTCAATATTCGCGATTTTAGTACTCCAATTTAACTTTAACAGATAATGATTTCAATCAAATATCGATCCAATGTTCCGTATCGGGCCAACAACGTTGCTCATTCAAATCTATTGCTATCAACCGATTTTTATATTTGAAATCTGATTTATTAAATCCATCAGGATAAATTTTGAATTTAATCACATTCGGTTTACTGGACAAAACATCATTTGATTCAAAACGACGAAAAAATTATTTTACAAATTTAATACAACAAAGTTACGTTCAAAGTTTAATTAATTCGACACAATAAATAATGGTCCGTTATACAAATTAGTAAAACTAATTTATCAATTGGTGAAAGTTAATCAGCGTAACAAAAACTTTGTTTTAATCAAAACTTCGAGTCAGGCGAGTTCCTGTGTATGTACATCGTTTACGAACCGCAATCATAAAAAAAATTCTTTGCAAAAAGAAAACAACTATAAGTAAGACAAAATCTTTGTTAGTATTTAGTGAAAAAAATTTAGACTTGAAAAATAGCCAAGCCATCGATTTGCCAAACATCAATGTTTTATAAAAAAATTTCAAGCATACTGAATTTTCGTAAACTCAGACCCAAAATTTGTCAACATGTTACAAAACATAAAATAAATTGGGTCCTACTCTGAAAAAAGTGGTATAGTTGTCATTACCAAATACCTTTAGTTGTACCATTAACGTTATCATCCCTAGTAAAAATTGTCGGGGCTCGCCTATAAATAATTATTGGCCTGTGAGGGCAGCCCCTGATGCCAAGATTGCCCATCTAGGGCTCGTGCATGCCCTTGATGGGGCCACAAAAATTTATAATTTAAAGGCACGCCCGTGTGGGGCCCGAATAGGCTTGTCTAACAATGCCCGGCATAGGCATGTAATGCTCAGTCAATATAACGCCCACAAAGAGCTTGGCCCTATATAGTCCGTGATTGGAAAGCCCATGAAGGATCATCTGGGGCGAGTATGGAAAACCCAATGTAGGCCACATATAGGCGTACCCAACGACACTATTCATTATTCTATTAATTAATTATTCTATTTAACTTTAAAATTAATTATATAAATTTAAAAATTGAATAATTGATTTTACTTGTTAAATATAATTTATTATAAATAATTTGAGTAATGTGTTTTAAGTTCAATCCTGATGAGTTTAACATTATTCATTTATCATGTATTATTATATATTATTCTATAATTAACAAATTCTGTAGCGTTATACATAATTAATTCTATAATTCATAATGTTAGGACAAGTTCGACCCAAGTAGATAAATCATAATGGTGGTTAAATATTAGGCAGCGTTCGAAACATGCAACAGTCATTAGGATCCATGGCGCAGCGGCTAAGCAGCTGCTTGCCACATTGGAGGCTCAGGTTCAATTCCAGCGTAAACTAAAATTTATTTGTTCAATAAACGTTATAATTCAATTATAGCATCTTCGCCACAATAAAAGTCATAAGTGTATACTTTAAATAACTGCATAAAGTTAAATTATTTATTTTTATTAATTTTATATTATTATTTTTATACGTGATATTTACGCAAAACACATATAGGCCCTGCATAGGGCCTTTATTGGCTCTCCTATAAGGGTGTTATACGGGTTTAGCATTACATACTAAGCTTGGGTCTAGTTTAAACTAGCACTGGGCCAATATGGGCCCTGATTGGGAAGCTGGGAATTCCTTGATGGGGCCAAGATTCAGCCCACATTCAATTTTTACTAGGGCTTTAATATTCCTCATTATATCAAGAGTATCCCAGCTTTACGATATTATATAATTATTTTGTAAACTTATTTAGACTGCTAATGTTTTGTAAATTGTTTTTATACTTAGCGAAATTTTGTATTTACGATTTGATTATTTTGAATAATGAAATTATAAAATAATAATTTGAATATTTATTCTATTTTCCCTATTTTCCTATTATTTTAAGTCACACCCTTCTGTCATATCCCAATTCTACTATAAATTAAATAATTCTGAAATCCTGTAATTTAATCATTACAAAAACGATGGAATAAGTCATATTAATCATCCGAAAATCTACAATTCAACGCGTTAATTCGGGCGATGGATATGAAAAATTTGCGTGATTTGTATGACGGAGTACGTAGTTGAATGGGCAAATGACATTTTTTCCACTCGTTTAAAAGGAATTTTCCGCGGCTGAAAAACTCATGAAAAACGAGTAAGACATGCCCGCATTTACGAGGAAACGAAGAAGACACTATTTCTCATCATAGATCAATTTTTCTCGTCATTTGCACGGGTTCGGAGAGGAAGCGCGACAGGTGCGGAATACTGTCGCCGTAAGCCACTGGGGTTAGAAAAACGGTCTTATCCATTTGCCTATATATGTAATAAGATTCGCGACGGCAAAGAAAGCCATTCAGATGCGGATAAATTGTCCGCGCGAGTGGAAATCAGACGTGACAGACGCTCGAGTTGTCGTGGTTGTGAGAACACGTGATTGACTGCGATATTCAACTCCCCCCCTCTTCGTGCAACAATCATCAGATTGACGCTTCTTTGTACCGTAGGCAGATATAGCGTAAACGACTCGGCGTGCGTGCAACGCGTGCCTCACTTGCTAGCGTAATACGATTTACCGACGCTGCACTATTAGGCAACCTGACATCAACATCAATTACGACCGCGCGTTTATAAAGTAATACTTAATCCCAGCGGTTGAACACTTTTCGCGGTGGCGCCATGAACGATCGATAAATTCGATTTTGTGCACTGAGAAAAGAGGGAAAAAAAGTTTTGTTAACGTAACAAGAATTGTTTAGTTATCATAACTATAGTACACTTTACAATATAAATTCCGTTATCCGTACCAAACTTAATGTTGTCATAACAACAGTATCGTACGGTACACAATAAAAACGTTGTTGTCAGAACAAAATAAATATCATCAAGTTCACTTTTGTTACTGTAACCAAATTTTTCTCTCAGTGTGGTCTTTGTTTAATTAATAATGGAATCGTTTTGTAAAAAGAATTTATTTTCACTGGTAAATGCTTGACGTAATTTTTGTCTCACAAGTTGTCATAACCTATCTTTTGTCTTATAGAAAAAGACAAAATTATTTAAGCGAAATTATATTTTGAAAAATAACAAAAATTCTTATGAAAAAAATCTTAAAAAAATCTTTATTCAAAATATCTTTATTCAAAATTTAATAAGAACAAAAAATTCAATGTAGGTTTTATCTATCTCTATTTTTTGTATTAACAAGTAGTGCTACTATTATGAGAATATGTTTAATCTACATTAAATATATAATTAATGTGAAACGTCCACTTATATTTAAGAAATAATTCCCTTGCCAACTGAATAATCTATAATTGTTACAGAAAAGTTCACTAATTTTCTCGCGTTTTTGGTTTTTATCCCGTCGCTAATGAACAGTTCAGGAATTTTTCAAGACTTTGTCATAATATTTATTGTAATATTTCTCTGCGTTTATATATCTGCACCTAGAAAAATAAAATATTAAAAAATTAATTAATAATTTATTAATTAAAATGTTAATTTAAATAAATAATTTAATTCAAAATAAATTAATTCTCTAATTTAAATACAAACCTGATACAATGCCATTCAATTCAAATAAAATTATTTATTTAAATAAAATAATAATGGAAGATTGATAAAACATGCTGTTAAACACGCTGAAATTATTATGCGTGTATAAAAAAATAGTCAATGTTGAATTCAATGCACACATCGTGAAAATTCCCCTCCAATGAGGATCGAACTTGGGACTCTGCGAATGCTACGCTGTAACCTAACCTAATGAACTATGGTATCTAATCAGAATGCTATGGTTCTTTGGGAATAAAACTCTTCAGACTTATTAGTTTTAAATAATGTGCTCACATTTAATTTTTATAAAGGTTCATTATCGCGAATAATAATTTATTACAGTTCACTAAATTTTTTTTGCTAATAAATCGGTTTGTCAATATTAGCTAAATGTTTTCCCTGAGTTTAAGATACTGTACACTTTTAAATTTTTCTCGATTACTATTTTGAATATGAGTGTAATCATTGTCATGTTGATTATTGGGTTTTTTGAATAAAAAATTTGAATAATTTCTTTAAAGCTATGGAAAGACGAAATGGATCATGAGTTAACTAAACTCAATTTCGGAGTGTAATAACTACTGTCCATGAACTAGTAGATTCTATAAATCTAATTTTAATTCATAATTAATCTTCTAAAATTGTTAAATAATTCATATTAGTTTTTTTTTAAAAAAGGGGAGGGGGTCATTACGATTAATAAATTAAATTTGAACTCTGAATTGTAAAATTTAAAAAATTAAGAAGAAAAATTAATAATATTTTTCAAGTTTCATTTCATACCGCAATATCTTATTCAGCATTACATTCATCCTTTCGATAGAACTCATTGCCAGAGCGCAAAGCACGGTATAATTCTTGAATGCAATTAATGCGATTTGCTACAAAGTTTGAACACGTGTGCAAATTTTCGTGAACATAACAATAATTTTGAAAATACTCAAGATTTTGCTGACGTGTCAAATTGAATTCAATTAACTGCGTTACTTAAAAGTTACAAAGTAACGTTACCCGTGAATCGTCAACTCTCACAATTTCAAGAGTTCCGAATTAAGAATTTATTCGCTTTATCATTGTATTTTGTCGGTGATTTCAATTCAAATCGCGCAAACGTTTCATTTGATTTCCTTATTTAGTCATTTTATATGCTGCACTCATGGTGGAATTTTCACATCAAATTATTAAATATAAAGACATTACGCGAAACCACTGTAATTTTCAAGATATCATGGGTACTAAATAAGACGAAGAATTCTTATTTGCATCGAATGAAAGAAATAAACGTGATATGAAATAATGGAAAAAAATGTCAAATTACGGCGAATATAATTATGAAAATAATCTTCATTTGGAAATAAGGTTTTCTCGTGGTGAAGAGTTTTATTTGTAGAATAGATAATTTAATTGTAATCGTAATTTGGTAATAATTCCACAAACTTCAATATTAAATATAAGACCATGTAGAATTATATAAAAAATCCATAAAAAATCGATTTATGTGATTCTATTGATTGTATAATATTAAATTTATACGTATTTTATATTTATAAAAAAATTTTCAAAATTAATATGAACTCATGCAGGAGTTGAACGTCAGCCCTCGAGGTGGGCAGTTGCCACTCTGTCCCCCGCTCCGTGTAACCTAACCTACAATGCTGGGAATGTTTTTCTAGAAGGATTAACATTGGATCCCGGACTCAGATTTTACTACGCTACCGTCTTATGTATTTAAAATGTTTTTTTAATTATAAACATTTAAATTATGCGTTATTTTTTATGAAAAGTCCAATAAAATCAATACATCGAATTCTTTATATTCTCGCATATTAAAATCAATATTTGGGATGTAAGATTTTAATTTACATAGAGGTTAGTCGTTCAAGGTCAACATTTTTCGGTTCTATTTTATTAGTTCAATGTACCAAAAAATGCGGTTTTTTATTTAAAAGGCATTGGCTTTTCTCTTGAAACACTGAATAACTTAAGGAAATTCATTTTGAAGTCACATAATTACTCAAACCTGAAAAAAACAAAAGTCGATAAAGTAGAAATTGCAACCACGATTTGGAATTTGAGATTCTATGTTTTATCATTTTAACGGAACAAATGAGAGTCAAATATTTGTTGTTCATAGAAAATAAAACCTAATACATCAATATTAATTTTTTGGTTATCCAATGCAATAAAAATATCGTACACGCACAGAAATATATTTTTGAATTAACAAAAAAAAATATGTTAAATCCATTTTGTTATTTCAAGCAATTATTAAATTCATTTTAATGAAAAATTTAGTTCAATCAACCTGATCGATTGAGTAAAACAAAATATTTTGACGAATGTCAAACTTCGGTACAAGCAGAATGTATAGGTTAGACAAAATTTTCAATGCAAACATTTTGTTGATTTAACAAAAACTTGAAAGTTAAATAGTTTTGTAAAATACACCAAAATTTGGTAATTGACAAAATAGTTCTCTGTGTGTATATGTTGCTAAATCCATATATCAAAATAACAATAATACTGATAATGAAATTTTTCTTTTCAATAATTTCACCTTAGTAAAAATCAAATTATTTCATTTAGGTATTGTTTCAACATTAATTACAACATTGAAATAGTTGAGCTGTAACTCCAGGTTTACCGAAATATGTAACGAAACTTTAAATCCATTGCCAGGGCTTCCACTGGTTTCCATGTGATTATGATTGTTCACTGATCCGCAAGTAGTTCAAGTAGGCTTCTGTTTATTCGCGAGTATTTTCGCGCATATGCACAAACGGTGTTGGATTATACATGCAGGGAATGTGTCGTACATGATTTATCGTAGCTGAACGTAATTCATTTATGGGTACGTTCAATTTCAATTCTCAATTATAGTTTTTTTTCTTCTTCAATCAACACGATTTAGACGCGTATTAATTTTTATACTTATTTATTATAATAATAAAAGTTGTTTAGA
>JABFQB010000280.1:0-11358 GCA_022817105.1 Pseudanteris insignis
AAGGCACGTGAATTGGTGAGAAAGCATTACAGTCGTCGATTTAACGTTTCAAAAGGCGGAACATGAATTTTAACCTATGAAGAGTATGTTTTAAACACTTTAACAACAAATTAAAAAAAATAAAGTTCAATTAGTTCAGTTAATCGCAATTATGACTCACCATCATATACATAATACCTATTAAAACCAATTAAATTTTGGTGCAATTTCGATAAAAAATGTCAATAACTGCAATAAAGAAACATTAATTAGCATATTAATAAATGTAAAAATGCTAATGTAATAAAATGAAAATTTAGCTCACACACTTCGTTATTTAATTATGTGTAACGTTTCAAGCTGTCAATACTGTATACACTGAGAGAAAAGTTTGTATTAAAATTACCATACTGTCTAATACCACAGACCTAACTTACAGACATGCGATTAATTATGGCGCCGCCTGTCGACAATTATAATAACGATACATTTTACCACACTTTATGATAGACCCATTTCATATTTTCAATAAAAGAATTTAAATTATTTATCTTCTATTGGCTTTTAATTACTATTTTTTATACATTCTTAATAGCACAATATTAAAAAAAAACTCATTCACAAAAGTGAATATGAACACAATTCAAACTCTATATAAGTCGATTAATCAATCGGCAATAACTTTGATTAAAATTATTGATCGCACTTTACAATATCTCCGAAGTCAAAATTAACAGAAACATTAACATTCTATAGGTAAGCACGATTAACACAATAAGCTAACTCAGTATCTATTCGTTGTACATGATTACCAGGAGAACGATTAACCGCCGTCGGGAATATACCTACTTCAGATTCTGTTATCTGCTTGCGTCGGTTTTTGCGTGCGCCGTGCTGTTGGACCAGGCGGCCGGCGCCGGGCGCTTGTCTAAAGTGAAATGTTGCGCAGTCGACATTTTGCATTTTCGTTAATGGCATAGACATCGAATGTAAATAAATAATTGTATAATGTCGGAAATTTATATATGACCTATGAGGAAACTCAACAAAATAATTATTCAAAAAATTATAAATATAGATTTATTCAATAAAGTTCAAATGATACAATTCAGTACTGATTAGTATGTAATAGGTTATGGTGTCTTATGGTGCAAACTTCTGACAAGTTAAGTGTTTACTTTGAATAAGCATAAAACATATAATAACAGGTTGTAAATAATTATTTGTTAATATGAAAAATTTTTTATCAATAATATTAACAGTATTATCTATTGATTGTACAATACATTCGTACACTCAAAATGATAGTTTTGATGAAGAATTATTTCTAAAACCATTACCTAGTGGTCATGTTTACGCTTATTTTCAATTTACAACGCTTTGGGAAACGCAAAATAATGAAGAAAATTGTAAGATATTTTATGAACTTTGTATAACTTTTAGTGATTATTTTATGATTAATTATAAATTAATATATTAGCTATGTAATTGACTTTAAATTTATGTCTATTTTCAGTAAAACATTCACGATTATTTCCTCGAGGTCTCAGTGAAATAATTAGCAGACACAAAGTTGATGAATTGCATGTAACTCTAACTCAAGGTTTATGGAAGTATAAAAATTGGGGTTACCCATTTTATGATGCTGGTCCAGGTGCTGAAATCACAGCTTGGTTTAATGAGAAAGTACTTGAGTAAGTTACTATGTAGTTCCATAATTATTTTATATGGTTAAATATATGGTTAAATTTCTTAACAATGTTTTAAATTGTGAATGTTAAATAAAACTTGAAGCCAGTATTAAAAGCAACATCACAATAACTTTCAAGTTACACTGTCAAATAATTAATATTTATTTATTTCAAATAAAAATTATAAAAAGTTATTCCAATTAATTCACAAAACATCATAATGCTATATATATAAATAAAGAATATGCTTTGAAAAAGTTCTTTTAATTAATGTGTACTTTGCTATTCTATTTAAATTCAATAAAACAATGTAAAAAAAGATTCATACTCATTTTTAAATATTGGTTTTATTTGAATTATACTTACACTATATTAAAATTACAGTGTTAATAAAGAATGGAAAGGTTTAACAAATGCATTGGCTGGTCTTCTTTGTGCTTCATTGAATTTTGTAGATTCAACTAATAGTTTATCTCCAGAGTTCAGCTTTAGACCAACTGGAGCAATTCAAAAACCTTCTAATTCTACATTTTTAAGATATGCGTCTCTTCCAAGAGAAACAGTTTGTACTGAAAATTTAACTCCATTTAAAAAATTATTGCCATGTGATTCAAAAGTAAGTTAAATTTAAGAAATATAATATGCAAAAGTGTAATGTGTGATAAAAAATTCCAATTTTTTATATTTTCATAGAAAGGCTTAGCCACGTTATTGATATCTGTACCAATTCATAATACAAATTATCATTCCCTTGGAATACATTTTCGTACTGTTTGTCGTAACCCAGAATGTACAAAAGTATCTCTAGAACTTCGCCAAACTGTATCATTAATTTATGATACACTGTTACACGAAGTACAGGTATGTCTTAAATCAATTATATGCTGTAATTATAAAAGTATGTAGTCTCATTCGTTCATTGCATAGTAATAATAATTATTGAAACTGATTTTATTGATAGAAAATGAAATCTGTTTACAGGATTGGTCTTTTCCAAGATTTTTTGATTCTGGTTTAAGTGGTGCTTGTCCTTTAGCAACTCTAAGTAACATTTATGTTGATATAAGCAATAACAATACTGTACATACTTATAATTTAATACCCAAACCTACAATGGAAACTGTGAGTTATAGAGGTGGACAAAAGAATCAAATAGCTATTTATGATGTTAGATCTCATACCAAAGAAGGCATGTTTACAATCTCATGCTCATACAAGAAAAAAACAATGGCAAGCGTTAGTTACCCATCTATACTACATGCAAACAGATTTATTGTTGGTAAGTTTTAAAATGTCTTCAAATTTCAATAAACATAATTTTTGCTGGATCAAAAAAAAACATTTATTGAATAAGATTTAAGTCACTAATTATATCATATTTTATCAAAAATATATGATTTATTAACTATATAATATAGTTAATTTCATTTTAAGGCTATGGACAAGAAAGGGGAAGTTTGGTTACAAAACTGCATAACAATTACTGGAAACCTCTGAATGTAATACTTTTGGAAAATGTTCCTTGGTATTTGCCAATGTACCTACACACTATGAAAATAGTGAGTAATGTTAAAGAAATATATCCAAGTGAGTTAACAAAAACACCTATTTTTTATTATCGACCAAATAGATTTTAATTATTATTTTTTATATAATTTCTATTAATCAATTGACATTTTACAGTTGTTAAAAAGTACATTCCTGCTAGGGACCGTGAAAGTCCTCATTATCTTGAAATGATCTTGCAGTTACCTGCTCATTCCATTACTAAATTTTCTATAGACATTGATTATTCTTTCTTAAAATGGCAAGAATATCCTCCTGATGCAAATCATGGCTTCTATATTGGCCCTGTCGTTATAACAGCTGCTCTTCCAATTGCTCGTAATTACACTGCGTTGCCAATAGATGGGAGTACTATTACTTCAGTGTAAGTATAATTATCAACATTTTAATGATTAATATTTCTATAATTTTTGTAACTTTATATTATAAATCGCAAAACATAAATGTTAACACAAATATAAAACTAAGACTTGAAACAATTAAAAATTGCAGATTTAATGCTTCTCGAGAAAGTTATGTTGTAGAAATACGAACAGAAACTCTTCTGATAAGTCTTCCAACACCTGATTTCAGTATGCCGTACAATGTGTTATGTCTAACATGCACTGGAGTGGCAATTGTTTTTGGACCTTTAAGTAATATTACGTCAAAACGTTTAGTTTTGAAACCTCAGACTCCAAATTTGATAACTAAATTAACTAACATACTTAAGAGTAAATTAGGTAAGCAGAAAGAAGAGAAAGTAAAGGCTGAATAACTTGTACGAGTGACATTTTTTGTACTATACTAGTGTCAAATAAATTAAAAAAAAAAATAATCATTTTATTGTTATATGACACAATTCATATTTACCTAATATATCACTTAAAATTGAGTAAATATTGTTGTTCAAACTAATACACTTTCATACAGCTTCTATATTATAGAAGTATGGTTAGTTTTTTCAAAAAATCGCACCCGGAATTTCACCAAACAGAACACTTTTTAACAGGATTCATTGGTGAACCTATCGGGCAACTAAATGCTTGGGCGAATTCTTTGAAGTTGGATAATGTTCCAATCACACGGTATTTTCCAGGCGAATGTACTGCAGTTTTTAATTTGCTCCTAGTTGCTTCTGGTCGTATTGAACCGCACCATACTTGTGCGAAATTCAAAAAAAATAATTGTCTACTTGTGGCATTTATCCCACGAAGCGTTTCTTTTGCATCTCCATTTGCACTCAACCACTTTTCATAAGCCTAATTTACAACAAATTTTGGCAATTTGACATCAAGTAAATCAAAGATAAATTAAATCATTACACTTACACTATAGGCTTGTTTTATTCCTCCATTGTCCGCTATAAGTACTACTTGAGTATTAATACCATAAACTCGCAAAATCACTTCAGAAACAACATAACGATTATATTGATCTAATATAAAATAAAAGAATAATAACTGCTTAAATCATTTATGAACAAATGAATATCTAAAGTGATTTAAAGATACATTGAAAAAATACCTATAAGGCATTGAGCTCTTTCTTGGAAAGCATTAATGTCCTCGTCTTTCCACCAACGATACAAATTTCCATTTTTATCAAACAAACGACCTTTATTATCAAAGCCATGAGTTATTTCATGGCCAATTACAACACCAATACCTCCATAATTTAAACTCTTCGGGTAATATTTGTGATAAAAGGGTGGCTGCAATATTCCAGCAGGAAAAACTAAAAATATTGTTCAAAAATTACATTAAAATTATTAGTGTATCCAATTTTACTAAAAAATTGTATCATTATTGTTGCATGCAATTGCTTACTAATTTGATTTTTGTAACGACTGTAATATGCATTAATTATAGCAGGCGCTGTATTCCACAGTGTTTTATTAACTGGCATTCCATGTCGATTTTGTTCGACTTTTGTGAGGTATTGCAATACATTAAGGGTATTCTCAAAATAACGGTCTGGATGAATATCAAGCTAAAATTTTATTCGCAACTGTTTTCTTTAATTATTTTAAATAAACTTGACTAAAGTTTATAGCCATTTTAAACCACAATTTTATAAATTAAAAATTTGTAAAAGTTATTTTTATTATTCCTCATACACCAATATTTTAATTTGAAAATAATATACAACTTACATCTTTGTAACATTCATAGAGCTCATTACGATCCAGTATGTAATCAGGATATCCGATTCTTAGTAACATAGCGTTAAGCTTATCTTTAGCTAATTCTTTTGTTTCGTCCTTAATCCAGTAAGTTTTATTTAATATTTCTTGGAACGATTGTTGTAACTCTTTAGTCATTAACAAGGTCTAATTGAAAATAATTTCACACTATAAATAACTATATCAGTTTTAAAACATTTTATATATATATGCATATACATATATAATGAATAATACCCATAGACATTAAATATAATTTTAAATTGATTGAATATAATTCTTGAATAAATTATCCAATCTTACATCGTTTTTACTATTTTCGTCAAAATATCTTCTAACAAATAACGATCCAACAGCCATTCCCATTTTGGTATTAACCTGGGAAACACAAATTTTCCATCTTGGTGGCGATTGTTCTCTACCAAACAGAGTAAAAAAAAACGTTTGTTTTGCTCCTTCAAATCTGCTATCCAAATTATTCACTCTGTGACGTACAAAACGCCACATAATATAGTTAGAAACAACCCTAGTTTTAAAAATAAAAACATTAGCTTAGTTTCATTAACTAATATTAATTGAAACTGTAAATTCCTTTTTCAAACCAATATTTATCTACCTTGGGGGCGTAGTGGCTAATAACTTTATCAAATTCTGAATATATTTAAAAGCGAAAACAATAATAGACTCATCAGGATCGACTTCGTGACCCAAAACAATTGTTAAGTAATGTTGCCAATCAATTTCTGGGATACGCTTCTGTAGCTCTCGAAGAGAGATCCTTAAGTAAAGCTTGGTAATATTTTGTCTTTTTTTGGGAGACGAAGTAATCTGTGATTGAGATTAAAAAATTATAATATTCCTTCATCATATTATCTTATACCTACAGTATATTAATATAAAATATAATACTTTGGCCAATTGCGCCTCAAACGAAATTATTTCTTCAGCAACATGAGCGCTTTTTTCCTTATTTGCGCCTAAGAGTGTTGCAATTTCAATGAAATAAGATTTGTAAGCCTCGAGATACACCTTGTAGGATGGCTGAAGAAAATAATCCCTGGTGGGCAAGCCCAACGAGGTTTCGTCAAACTATCAATAGATGAATTTCAAACTTTGTAGTCACTCATCATAAAATCAATCCAACAAATCAATTGGTTTGTATTTTATTACCTGAATAACATACTCATCACTGTTTTGAATGTCAGGACCAATCCATTCTGATATCAGAATGTTATTGTTATAAAGCCGAAGTTTCGCAATCAACTCAAGCCAATCAAATTTTTGTGGATCCCAATTTGGATTGATTAAAGGCCAGCCACCCAATTCGTCTACTAATTTCAACAATGGTTTTTCCATTCGCTGTTCCAAGATCTCTAGGCCCAAAGAAAATCAGTTCCCACATAAAACAAAGTTTTTACTCGATGAAAACACTTAAATTTGCTGGAATTAACTACAGATGTTTGAAGGTTGAATTTATACAAATAAAAACATTGGTAAACAATTATAAACTGAACTAACCGTAATTCATACAGCTTCGGTAGAGATTTTTTACTTTAATGATAGCTGGATCACGTGAATCGCTTGAACTGCTGTTTGACTCTTCCAGAAGTTCTTTCAGGACCAAGTCTAGTGACTCGCGGAGCATTTCAATGATATCATAGCCAACTTTGTCTTTGGGGATTGGATTATGCTTAGCCCAATTACCGCATGCATATTGATAAAAATCCTGACAGGGATTCACAGTTTTATCCATATATTTTAACATCAATTTAGCTAAAATAACAATTAAATAAAATGATACAAATAAGAGCAGTTGATTGCAAAGTTTGGAAATCAAGTACCCTGTTGCTTTCGGATATTCTTCTCGTTGCCTTGGTTCCTCCAAAAGGAGTGAAATTCAGGTGACTCGTCCGAAGCTGTGTCTTCGACTTGCATCCATGGTTCGTTTTTGAGAAGAATTTCCTGCTCTTTTTCGTTGTCGCATGGACTTTGAGGGTAATCGTCGTCCTCGCCGTCCGATTTATACCATAAATCATCATTATCATCGAAATCATGCGCGACAGTTTTACCACTATTGGTCATTTCTTCTTCTCTACAAACAGTAAACGTCTCAACATCAAACTCTGATTCTAATTCTGTTGGCAAACATTATTTCAGTCATATTTCCATTAACTGTATTGGAAAAAAAGCTTTCAAATTAACATTTATTTTATTAAAATTAATTAAATATATTTTTCAAAGATGATTTTTTCCACCGAGTAACAAAATCTTTATTATTTATCAGTAATCTACCCAGTTGCAAGATAATTTGTAGAACAAGTATAATAAAAAAAGTATGTATTACTATTCATAATTATTTCAATAATTTTTTTACTAAGTATACAATATCAATGATTATACTTTTGATGTTACTACAAATTGATAAAGCAATTATAGTCATATCTTAGCAGTAAAAATACCAACTTCCAGTCATTCAAATTATCATTTTCCTCGTCATAAATTCCAATCTCCGTCGTTTCTTCATACACCGTATCTCCAGAATGTTCTAATTCAGTAATGACTTCAGTTTTTGAACTGTTTTTACCATTCTAATTGTAAAACGTAATGCTTCGGATGTAAAATAAACTTAATTGGCTTTATAAATTTTAAAAAAGTGTTTATTTCAAGATGCATGATACAAAAAGTGGTAATTATATCGAACGATTGTTTCGAAATGAAATTTTCGTAAATTATATCAATTCAGATTGAAAAGAGAATTCATATTATAATCAGGTATACTACCAGAGAAATTTACTTGCAATTCTTGTAGAACACCATGATAATCCATGTCAATGTTACTCTTCTTAAAATTATGCCTTTTATCCTCATCAAGTAATGCTTCTATTTTGGAATTCTGTGATGTCTTACGTGGATGATAAGGGATACTACTTCCAGTCAAACCTGACTCAACTGAGCCCTACGAGGAATAATCAAAAGTAAATTACAAATGATCATCTCAGATATTAGTAAATTTTAATAAATTAGACCTAACTTGAAAGAATGATCATAAAATTATGGTAAATATCCGTATGAGAGTGCAATATTTAATACTAATCAGTTTGAATCTTTTAGTAATATTACTGCAACATTGATTGACCGCTAAAACCCAAATTTCATTTCTAAACTACATTAGTATAGTTTAGCCGATATTATATATTCAATTTTATCTTTTGTGGTAATATTTTTTTTTCACCGAATTATATTCCTGAATAATAAATGATTTGCTAGGAATATTCGAGGTATATTGTTAAGAATGTTTTTTTCATATTCCTAGAATATTCATAGAATACATTTATTAAATGTATGCCTTAAACAATATTATAGAAATTGCTTTTAAACATTGTAGGAATATTATTCTCATATTCTAAGAATAGAATATTTCTATTTCTAGAATACCTGCAGAGGATTTTTTAAAATAATAAATAATGAATTCACAGCAATAATATAAGTTGTAACTTTTTCTAATTTATTTATTCCACAATTAGTTTAATAATAAATAATTACGACTTTGAAACTACATAAAAAGTGTCATGATTAATAAAGCATGTAAATAAAAAAAATTGATTGTCAGTTTGAAAGTTGCATCCATTGAACTTGAAAGCATGTTCTTTTCATTATATTCCAAGTATATTATTTCAGGCATAAAATATTCCTAGCATAATCCGGGAATATTTTAGAATAATTTTTTTATATTCTTTTAGTATTTTGGGAATATTTTAGAAATATTTTTCATATCTGGGGATCAAAAATATACTTTATTTTTATTTAATATTTATCAATGTTGAAGAAATTCTTAAATTTACTTAAAATAAAACCTTAATAATCAATATAAGAGGAGTAAATATAATATTTCCAAAATTTCAATGATATCGAATAAACAGTTTTTTATTAACAAAGACGATTGTATTGTTTTTTTTTTTTTTTAAATAATAAATATTTTCTATGTCAAATACATTTTTTGGTAATTTGATCGAAGTATGTATCAAGATCTAGTAAATTGTTTCACTCGCTTTACCTGCAAATTGCGTTTTTGCCTCTGAATATTTTTCACCCTCTCTGTCATTTGATCAGACGCAAAACTTGATTCCCCGTTCAAGATCGGTACTTTGCTCTCGGCCATTGAGCTGTCCCTTGCTGCTGCAAATAGTAATCGCATTCCATTTGTGTTGCGTGATATTTCGCTTATAATTTTCGATTGTGCATGCGTTACGATAAATATAAATCACTCACAAACGAATCTCTGACGATCAAAGATTCCTTCGGGTCGATTAACTTCATCGGCTTGCGTTGATTGCAATACATTTCTGCCACTGGTATTCGATCGAGACAGCACAATGAATATAATCATTATGGGTAATATTATCGTCGGTATCAATAGCATGTATCTTATTCTTGCTCGCCATACATCATTTCCACCCATACACCACCTAAGACAGTTTAGCGTTTAACAACAAAGGAACAGATGAAACGAAGACAATTAAAGTTTTGATTGATATTTATGAAATTTTACATTGATCCATCGAAATAACAAATAATTTATTCAAATGTATATTTATATATTTATATTTATTTATTCATTGATCTACACAGAGAGAAATATTGTTGGCAATTTTAGTATACACTTTAAAAACAGTCCACTTATCTTTAGTGGATTCTACTTATGATTAATAGATTTTCTACTCAGAAATCACTTAAGAAGATTTATTCTTAAACTCAGGATAAAATCCTAGATATGCGATCACTATTGTACATGTTAAATGGTTTATAACTTTAATTTTAATAAGTTACAGCATATTTATTTATTCAATTCAAGTTACTCGTTGAAATAACGTGATTTTTTTAGACAATTAATTTTGAATCAATGGGCTAATCTATCAAATTTAGTTTACAAACTAATTCGATATATATATATTGTGCGAATAACAATCCACTTAATAATAGTACAATCTGATAAAGAGAAGTGGAATTCAGTGCGACATAAGTATAAATTATGTTTAACATAAAAATATAGTCTTTCTTTGTTTAAATTGAATATTCTAAAACGCAGTGGAATTCTTTTGGATGTTAGAATAAATGCTTTTAGAAGATTGTCTTCTTAAATAAATGAAAATATTTTTTAGAGTGTATTTATTAGTAGTTTGAGAACATCAATCGAAATTATATGAAAATTGCTGTGAAATGTAATTACGCAATTTTACTATGCTTTATAGCAAGTTTTATACAACTTTGATTAATTTCATCAAAGTACCGATCAACATTGAAATTTTCAACAATTTTTTTCTCTCAGTTTACATTTTTTTTTCAACTGAGATGTTTTTTTTAATTCATATAATATTTATTACTTTTGGTAATAGATATTATTTATTTAATACAAATTATTCAATGTCTGCATTTTTTTGGTATAGTAAAAAGACAGTAATATATCTTTCTTATATTTTTTTGAATAATTCTATAAACCTTATGAATGAATAGTTAATTGAATAAAATTGAATAAAGTGAGAAAAATATACTCCGAAAGAATTATTACTGTAAAATTTACTGTATTACATGACAACCACTGGATGGATTGTATTTATTGGAATATGTTTGATATCGTATCATTTTCCAGTAATATTTCTTTCAGTATATAAATTGCAACTGTTCTTGAAGTATTACTGGACATGAAATTAATGGCGCGAATCGTCAATAATTAAGGAGATTGGGACATGACTACGTCACGATGAGAATTTGTTTACAAAAATATACACTCAGAGAAATTCCATATAGTTACGCGAATCATATTATTTTGGCGAATAAGCGTATGTTTGTAAGAAACACATTTTTTAGTATAATATACCAATTATATTAAATAAAAATCGTTTATTTCAACAAACTTCAGAATTTAGTTATTTCAAATATATTTTAATAAATTGCAAGGAA
>JABFQB010000281.1:0-11358 GCA_022817105.1 Pseudanteris insignis
CAGTACTGTCCCGTTTGTCTTTTTCTACATGTAATGCTACAATATTTTTTATGACAGCGATAATTTGACTACAATCAACAAAATTTACAGTTTAAAATTATTTTTAGTTACAATTACACTCAAAAAAGTTTGTTGAAAAATTTACTATATTGAATAAGAGTTTAGTGGTAGCATGACAAAACTAACAAAAGTTACTACATTTAATATTGAATGGTTTCATTCACTGTCCTATTTTGATTAATAGCATAACATATGTAGTGAATTTTCGTAAGAATTTTTTTAGGTTAGATTCGAATTACTACAAAACATGCGATTTTAAAAAATATTTTTCTTAGTGTTCCAACAAACCAATATCCATTACAACCTCATAATCTCAGTTGACGTTAACGCGAGGAACCGTGAAACTGAAAAAATAAGGGATAAATCAGTGAAAAAAAGTAAAAAAAAAATTGAGTAAAAATGGGGAATAAATTTGCATGAAAATGAGATTCTCATGCGAAGTTTCCCGCAAAGTCGCGGGCACGGCATTAATTAGCGTTAACAATCGTATCTTTGCGCGAAATTAGCGAGAAATTCCAGCGCGGCCAAAGTACCGGGGTCTGAGAGCGAGGCCGCGATCCGGAGTCGCACGCATGATTAAACGCGAATCGCGCGACGCATCATCACGAAGTGCCTTTCTACGTGACAATTCGCCAAGACTCGTGTGTCACGAGCTTTCGCTTTCTCCGCCGTGTTACGGGCCGCGATGCCTTAGCCCCTCAGGTACGCGCGTCACGAGCGCCAACTCGCGCGCTTCCGGTACTCCGTTCGCCGCGGCCAAAGTTCGCCAATCATCCGGCATGGAAATGCTATCGCGTGCATTTTATGATGGAAATACAGCCCGGCTTTCAGAACGTGTCACGTTTCGTTGCCCGTGCCCCGTGCGGTCCTCGTTTCGACGTTCGCGGACGTCTGAGCGCACCCGATGAAATAATTGAACGGACGCAGACGCCCAGGCACAACGAGACGCTTTCGAAAATTTGTCGCGCCAGCCAGGCCGACTCGGCGTTTCACAACCGCGTGGTTTTAATTCCGGACGATTGGTCCGAGCCCGGGGTACGGTGGTGGGGAGGGGCGACACACACATACTCGCTAGGGGAGTGAGGGGTAATTGGATCACAGCGGAATCGACGCGCCACTGCTCCGAGCTCGGCCGAGTCATGCCCGGGACTCCTGAATGAGGCCTAAAGGGTACGAAGACGTGAAGTCCTCGCCGCTGGCACAACGGAAAGAATAATCGTGATACAAAGAGGGGATTACGAGAAAAAGCGTGGGTAAAAGTGGGGGTAAAAGAACGTTCGATTACGGTTGCGCAGGTCTAATTTTACGCAGGGCTAAATAATTTTATGAACATCACGAAAACCTTATCAAACTATTAAAAATTCTTTATTAAATAAGCATCCAATATGTAATACGTTACTTTTCGGAACATAGCTTACATTTTATAGTAGATTTATAGTATAATGAAAAAATCAATATACAGCTCAATTTTAAATAAAAATTATAATTATTATAATAATTTTAGAAAATATATTTAACTAACTAAATATTTAAATTAATTTAATTCATTTTTTTATGTTACAGGTGAGCAAATCAAATTTATCAATGGCTCCTAAAATTTAGTAAGTTGCGAATATACAACTAATTACTCAGAGAAAAATATTTATTGTATCGATCACATGATTCATCACATATAAACAACTTTTAATGCAATAGTTGTTAATATCTAAGAAATACGTATTTGCGATTATTTTAATTAATCATTTCAAAATTTAAAATATATTTTATACATGTGCGACACAAATTTAGTTTAGAAATTTGATAGTTTTTCTTGTAAAATTTGATAAAAGCACTGCAGCTTATATACACAGTAAGTTCTTAGAGATTATATTAGGGTGCATGGTGCAGTGGACAAGCAAGCAGCCTACAACGTCGGGGACGGGAGTTCAATTCCTGGACTTGGAGAACTTATTCCGCTAATAAATTAAGAAGACGATGAATATAGTGAAAATATAAATAAATAAAATATTTATAACTGCCCCTTTCCAAAAACTGGACGAAATTTTTACTTGATATTATACATTACAAGGCATAACTAGCAGACCAAGCCGTCCCAATAGAAAAATGCCAGAGTCAAACTAAAGGTCGAATTCCAGCACAGTACTGGTTACCAGACTACGGTGATTTAACCGAGCCCAGTACTGGTTCGACTGTGTCTCACAACTGGCACAGTAGTATACTGGAGTTCAAACAGAACTGGTTAATTTTACAGCAAGAGTTGTGCCGCTACTGGTCCAGTATCGGTATTCATATAACGTTTACAATTAGTTAAACAGTACTGGCACGTTAGTTAACCAGTACTGGCAAGTTAGTTAACCAGTACTGGCGCGTTAGTTAACCCGTACTGGCCCAGTGTTATTACTCCAGCATAGTTTGGATTACAAATTTGCCAGTACTAGTAACTCCGGCACCAGTTTGAGCCTTAATTGGGCCAGTGGTTTTTTTCCTATTCGGGAATCACTGTATCATTAATTACGACGCCAATCGCCAATAATTATTCTAGATACCGCAAATTTCCGTTACCGTTATTTAAAATGACAGAAGTTTCTTAGATTTTTTCACAGATGAAATTTTAACTTATGAAAATATTTTCGTTTGTCCCTGTGTTATAATACAGTAACACAATTTGTATACAAACTTACCTTTGCGTGTATGATTAACAAGACTAATCATAAAAGTTCGCGCGCAAACCAAATCATATCTGCGCACCTCGAGCAAAATTATTATTTATGCGACATTATATTCATAAACGAACATTAGAAATCCAACCGGTATCAGATTTCAATAAATATATATTCATGGGAGATTTTATCTAACGTATTGTGCTCATCGTATCTTTCGCGGTGTCTACATGAATAATCGAAAAAAAGCCTGAAAAAAAGCCCCTTGAAAAATCGAAAAAAGAAAATGTGACGCGGTTCTCATGCATTGTCCCGTCGTTTCGAAACAGTCAAAAATAATCAAAGACACGTGACCGAGCGTTCATAAGAGTTTACGATCACATAACGAAAACTTTATCGCGGGCCATTTTACTTACCAACTGTAACTCAGTCCGGGGTAAGAGGTTACGCGTGACAAAAA
Organism: Pseudanteris insignis; assembly: GCA_022817105.1. Lineage (NCBI taxonomy): Eukaryota > Metazoa > Arthropoda > Insecta > Hymenoptera > Scelionidae > Pseudanteris > Pseudanteris insignis. Next base: position 3,181 of record JABFQB010000281.1, read on the forward strand.
TGTTACGTCTTTAATGGAATTAGGCGGCGCGCCAATATGACGTATTGTCGTACGAGCAATTACACGGGAAAAAGATAGATAATAAGGGGAACAATATGCATTGTGCATTACGCAACGTTGCTTGTTGCAATAATCATCGAGATTACCGTTCGATAACAAGTTAATAAAATTCGATCGGATTGTTTACAACGACAAACTTAGGCTCGGATAAAGACGATAATTTAGATCAACGTGGATACGGCATTCGAGTTATTCGTAATGCGAATCCGTGAGCCTGAGTTGATCGCCCGACTCGCAAGAGACACTCGCTGTTTTCAATTTCGTATTTTTTTTATCAATTCGTATCGCAAATTACGATATCGTAGTTCGTTTCAGTGCCGTTTATGTAAGCGTCTGTTTGATCCTTGCTCCGAATAACGCTCGAATCGGTTTGGATTATAAAACGTCTATCAAATGCTTGCGCGAGTTTTTCGAATATCAAATTCGAAATTGCTTTCCTGTTGATCTGTGAACATTGTCCGATCAATGGAAATAAACTTTAAGTTGTAATTAACGAATTAGATTTATATAAACAAAGAAAAAAGTTTGTCAAAGTTACAATACTGCACTGAGAAAAATGAAGTTTTAATAATTACAACGTTTATCATCAATGCTATGATCGTACTGACAATTTTGACTACTTACAATATACGTTGCTACGGTAACAACTCAAGTTTCAAAAAATACGAAAATATGTTTGCAAAGTTTACTATCAAAAAAGTTTAATAATGTTGCAAAATGCAAAAATTTCAAGTTGTCTGTACCATCACACGTTTGATACGTGTGTACACGGAGAACAAAGTTATAATAAAAATTGTTATACTTAAAAAAAATATACCAGTTCCATCGTTTCATTTATGATAATACCATCATTGAATGGAATAAAATCATAGAAAAAAATTATATTAATGGCAAATTTTAATTATGAATACGTTTTCTATGAAATTCATTTTTGTTACATTGGTATAATAATTTTCTACATATAACTGACCATATCATGCGAGTGATATAAGTATAATAATTTTACTTTAACTTTTTTCTCTATGTAGGGTACTATTGACTGCAATTACGGTCATGCGATTAATTCTCGGATAAAAATTGTCACTCACATGTGTAGAACTAGCTAGTTACTTGTATGAAATGTAACGCTAAACTTACGTATAACTTGCAATTCGTCAGTAACTCGTGAATAACTCGTGAGTTACTTATGAGTTGCAAGAATTTAAAAATTTAGTGTTACATTTAGCACAAGTAACTTACTAGTTGTATAGCTAGTTCTACACATGTGAATAACAATTACTACCCTGGTAAGAAGAAATTTGAAATCTAACGTAAAACTCATGAGTTACCAACCAGTTGTGTAATGCTATAAATGGTGGAAAACTTGCAAAACGCAAGTAATTCGTGAGCTATTTACAATTTCTCTTCTGTGAATTTATTAATCACAAATGAGTTTTTAAGGATTAACTTGTGAATTACTTGCGTATTGCAAGTTTTTCACTAGTTTCAGCGTTACAAAACTGGTTGGTAACTCATGAGTTTCACGTTAGTGATTTCAAGTTTCTACTAGGGTTCCCGAGTTATAAAATACTTTCAAGTCGTGAGTAAAACGTGAGTAATTCATGAATTACTCATGAATTACTGGCAAATCACAAATCACGCATAAATTCTAACCCTAGTAGAAAATTGAAATCACTAACGTAAAACTTGTGAATTTCCAACGAGTTGTCTAATTCTAAAAATACACTTAATTTTGTAATTGCAAAATGCTTTTCTTAAAAAAATTTACTTATCTGCGGTTAATAATTGTAGAATATATAACAAAAGATGCATCATAATAGTATACTTGTATTCGTCACCTTAGCCTGTAGATTTGATTCGCAGCATCAGGTGGCAGTAGAATGTATCAAGGAAAAATTGTTAGATCTGCTGATTTGAATTAACCTTTAGCGAATTATTGATTATCGAAACTGGAATTTCTTTTAAGCTATGCAAATCAATCGTACTAAAATTATCATTTCAAAATGTTAAAGTCAAATAGCGCTGGAACAATTTGAATAAATTATCAATAAATTCAAAATTACTCGAAATTTTCTCTAATTTTATAGATACATTGTTTAGTATAGAAATTTAATGCATTATCAATGTATCAAGTCTATTAGATTTAGTCTACCAAACGTAAAAAAAAGTAATTTTTTTTATAACATTCAGTATTAATGAATGAAAAAATAAAAATCGATATGAAGTATAATTAACTTTAAATAATGCAACTTATTAATTAAATGTTGATTAAACGTGAATAAAAATTTGAGTAACAAAAACTGTGAGCAGAAAAATTTAACAATGTCAATTGCATTGGCTGTTCTAAATTTATTGTTATAATAACTAATATTTTTGCCAGCATAACAAAAATATCGCACCCTATACCATAAAAAACATTGCTAAAAAACGAAATAATTTGTAGTTACGTTATTTTTGTTGCTATAAAATCTCTCAATTTAATAATAAATCAAATAATAATAATCACAAGTTTTTACCAGTTTATTGAATTACTTCCCCGGTACAATTTAGTCGTTATTATCGTAAAAAAATCGAACCGTATTTGAATACTCGATATAAATACAATAGAATAATAATAATATCATAATCAACGGAAAATATCGATAAATCGCGATGGCGATATTTCGTCTCGGTATAAGTACGTTGAATCGTGGCACTGGCGTGTACCAGAAACGAAAAGGGAATATAGGTCATTGGCGCATTTCGTCATCCGCGATGTGTTCGCGCGAAGACATACTTAGCATGAAGTGGCGCTTCGTTCACCTACCAAGTGTTAAAGTAGACTCGGCCGTGTCTGCCGCGCTGCCGCTGAACCGTTACCTAACCTCTATGCGCGGATGCGCACGCACCACGAATAATGCGCTTCATTCATAATCGACGATATCTTCAATTCCACGACCAATTTATTCAATTCCACGACCACGTCTACGTACAATCGTCCCGTCTGATTCGCCTTTTGTTTCCAATGCGAACGTGGGCTTCGTTCCAGCGCTTTTACGTGGGCCCAACGTTAAACGAAAATCTCATCGTCGCTTACGCGTGACAACAAATTATATGACAACAACGGGATTAAATTTAAATGAAGTGTATTTCATCGGATTATCGTGGATTATATTTTCATTTTGTACTTGCGCAAAATGTATTTATTGTCATGGTTCTGAAGAACTTGACGAAAATATACAGCAGATGATGATGCCCTGAATTATTTGCCAAGATTACGTCGCTTTATATTAAGAGACTAGTCGGAGACGCGTGTAACATACTTAACAATGTTTAATGTACCCGACACGTCAATGCAAACGCTGTAATCCTGTGTATAAATAAATTGTGATTTAACATCAACAGCTTAACGAGCAAGTAAGTTTGTTTGAAATGAGAATCACTATGAATTCAGTATTGTTGAACATCTACCTCCGCAAATGATGGTTGGAAAATCAATTCTCTCAATGTCACAACTAGAATTTAACCCTTTACAAAACGCCATCTAAATCGGAACAATTATCAACGTACGTACACTGAGAAAAAAATTCATACACAAATTACCATACTTTATAGTACTACTGACATAAATGACATTATTTTGATAAATTATTGAGTTGTATGTAAACAATTATTAGAAATAGCAAAGAATTTATCATAAAGTATGATAATTATATATTATATATTATTATATATATTATATTATATATAATTTTTGATAATTATTTACAGATGGCGTCATAATTAAAATCACAAATGTCATTGATACCAGTGGTACTATAAAGTATGGTAATTTTCATACAAACTTTTTTCTCAGTGTATACAATTATATGTTGATTTGTGACCTGAGTTGAATTTAATCTTAAAATTAATTAAAAAATTATTGGAAATATAATAAAGCTTAATATAAACTGAAAAAAAAACTCTGCAAGCTGTTACAAAAATTTGGTGCTAACTATTAGATGTCATGTTTTTTGATTATTATTACATAATACAATTGTTAAGAAAGTATTTTTTGTTTACAGTATTTTAAGAAGAATATTGTATTATTACACTGTCTGTTCATCTATAATGTATTCCATTTATGTTAGATAGAGTCTGCCAATAATAAATGGATTTATACTTATAATACGTAGAATCCACTTATGGTACACTCCTTAAAATCTTATTTCAGATTAAAGATTAAAGTTTATTTCATCTGAAATCATGTAAGCAAAAGATAAAATACATTCATCAATACATTCTCAATGTAAACAAAGTGGGAATTATTTTATGTAGATTCTTTGTTTACAATCTTCTATTAGATGTTTTGTATCATTGTTTAGAGCGTCTAAAATCTTTTAAGAATGTAGGAAGAATGTTTTTTTTAGTGAAACTAAAGTTTGGTTATGTAGTGATTGTGCATATGTCAAATATATACCCTTGATACACTACATATATGGACCATATATGTATTTTATATGTCATACATACTCTGTAAGAAATGGTAAATTTAATACAACTAACTTCACTTATTACGTTAGTTATGGAAAATAAAGATTTCATTAACGTTAATTTTTATATTCTGAAATTGATTAAATTATATAGTTTATTAATATTTACAATATTTTCAGTTGCTATTACTCGAATTTTTGATTAAACTAATAAAGTTATAATTTATTTCGATTTTTGACAATAATTTTTGTTCAACGATGATAATTTTCGTAAATGAAAATGATTCCAAAATTCATTCCATAAACATCGTAGAATAATATTTTAAATATCCATCACATATTTTTAATCAAAAATCCTATATTATATCCCAATTAAATAATATCGAAAAATTTTGCCTTTTTTTAATTTCAGATTTAATAGACATTATAACAAACGTGACTCGTAACAATTTCGAAATCTATTTATCCAGCGAAGCTAGTCTCGTGAGAGCGACTAAGCTCACGGGTCGCGTAAAAAAAGTGAGGCATCGTCGCGTTCTATGATAACTGGTGTTTAACGAGCCTGACCGTGCGATGATGTATACACGCAGGCCGGCGAGCGTAATTTTGATGCTACGTAATTATGTAACCCAATATGCCAGGCATCTTTTAGCCGGTTGAATGCAATTGGCATCAGTATTCAGTCGGCGTGGCGTAGGTACGAGCTCGCGTTGCATCAACCGTCTGTTATGATTCTCAGCAAACGGTTTCAGAAGTGTGCTAACATCAGCGGCAATCAATCTCCGCTGCGACGTGGAATCTCCACTCGTGGCGCGTTATGACGGCGAATAATGCCAACTAGAGGCGTCGCATTCTGAGCTCACGGTTACATCAACATAATTGCACGAAAAAAAGCAGCCGCGAGAAATACTCAACGATTTCAGTTTAACAGTGCATTTTACGACGAGGCGGCTTTTGTTTTGGAAGTAATACACGTGAAGTTGTGCGGGTTAGTTTTGCAAAGAGGAATTTTTACGTTCTCGTAGGTGAGCCGAATTTTGTCTTTTATTATTTGAATACAATTATAATTATTATAAATCATCCAATTAAGATATTTAAAAGAAAAAAAGTAAATTGAATTATGGTGTTGGACGTACGAAAATAAATAATAAAAAGATAAATAAAAGGAGGAAAGTATTCTTTCGAACGAAAAAAGAGACAAGCAATAACAATCATAATAATGTCATACAAGCGTATAAATCCGCTCGAAGGTCCCGCTCTCAATTCTCTGAGAATGGGAATTCCGCAAACTGGATTTGCGGAAGTCGGCGCTGTTAATCGTCGGACGTTGTAACGGCTCGCGTTTCGCATGATAATGAGATTAGCTTAAAAGGTGACGTTAACCTAGACCTTAACAGTCGCGACCACGAGGCGCGGAATTCCAAGCGCCGGCCTGAAAGAAAGCGAATTTTCTTATCTACGCTCCCAGGCGAGCGGCGAACGTGTGAGCGATTTCGGCGATGATGAATTCAAGATTTGACTCGGATATGGAAATTTATTTATCTAACGAACGACTGCCTCGTGTTTTACGAATCTCCCGTCCTCGTACACCATTTAATATCTCGCTTCGAATCTCAGTTGCTACGAGTGAGTACTTAGAATATCAAATTTTCGCTACGAAACATAAACATACATATAATCAAACTTCTATGCTAATTTTAAAGCACTTTAATAATTAATTGTACCTTACATTTCGTTTTTTTTATTTTGGATAATGAGATGAGAGTGACGAAAAAATTCTTATAATATTTAAATAGGGATACATATTTTACTTAGGCGATAATAATCGTTGTAATTTTTGTTTTATTTTTTTGAATGATTATTGACAGAAAATAATTAAAATAAAAAAATATTAGTAAATGAATTTGTTATCAACACTGGGATGAACATTTAAAGTTTAGTTAACGTAGAGACAATTTTAGAAACCATACAAAAAATTTAAGTTCATTTTAATTACATCGGCCGTACTAAAATTATTATATCAGCGTATAAAATTAATCATTGGTTTACATAACAAAACAATGAAAATACGTCTACCACTTCTACAAGTTCACGGCAAATGTTTACTGTAACGAAATTGTTCTAATCGTAAAAAAATAAAAAATGATACGACGGTTTTAGGGACAACACTTGTTGCCCCTTAACACTGCAACCCTTCTGACATGTCCTCAGATTTCGTAAAGAATTCAGTTATATTCTATTGTTTTTTTGAGTTTTTTTTTTACAAAATCTATGTGATACAGTTTGAATAATATGTTTTATAAGTGATTAAGGGTAACGAGTCTTAATTACGCGGTGTAATCGTTTGAAGCACACGATGGATAACGTACAGAAACGAGAGTGGTCGAACGATAGTGAATGAAAAAAAAGAATAAAAATGAAGCTTATAAATATATAAATGTGTATATAGAGACGATCAATTACCCTCACCCCTTGCTCGCGGAACACGGCAATTACGAGTTTATCTCGCCGACCTATCGATACCGATGTTATACAACGAGATAACTCGCTAACGGGCCGATACAATGCGCCGGGTGTACTTGTGTCCGTGCGCGCTGAGTTATCTGCAGGAGACAATCGCATAATGCGTTGAAAGGAAATATTCGTAGAACACACGGACAGCGTGGCATTATTCAAAGCCTCGGATCTAGCCTCGGGTCAAGTACTTATCCACATTCCCCTCATTTCTTCCCATACCGATCCCCTCAAACACTCCATTTCCAATGCTCCGTTTCATCACCGGTCCGTTCGTCCGTTATCAATCAAGCATCGGTTACCGATAACTTCGCGAGCCCTTGCGATCGTCGCGCCATCGAGCGATCGCTTACAACCGAGCCAACGCAACGCCGTGACTTTCTTTGCCCGCGTGCGCGCGCGTCACCTTACGATCATTTGCCCGGTTTTCGATTTTCACGACACAACTAATGCATTAACCCGTCCGCGAAATTCACGACAAACGCCATTGACCCTTTCTTTTTCGTCGCGCTCACGTCCGTGCCTGGTATCCCCGTTTTCATCATCCACGATAAGGTCATAAGGTCGTACCATTTCAATAATCTGCAGATCGGTACGGCAGATTTGCCACGAATGGCTTCCGGCGGCCAAAGACGGCCGCACTGGAATGTTCACCAAACCGTGCCGATGAACGAATATTGTGATGCTAATAAAGTGAAACGCACGCGAGAAGATCGGCCGTATTTTAGGTACGGATCGCTAGCATTTCACCCCAAACAAGGCCGCGCGCTAAGCCGTTTGTCTAATTAGACGGCTCACTCATTAGGCCGAGCGCCAAGCCGACGATGAAAGCATATGGCTTATCGCGAGTTTGAGCGCTGTGAAATTCGCCAGAGTGCGATTGCGCATCGCCATTGGCCAGGCCCAACTGTGGGATCCTTCCGCTGAATGACCAAGTTATTAGCGTGATACCAACGAATAAGCGCATTTTGTAAATCAACATGCCATCGTACCAAGGCTTCCGCGCACAACTGGAATAGAAGAATTTCTATTCTCGATTCCATTTATTTAACGCGATGGAGTTTCCATTAGCCTTAAACAGAATTTACTAGAATAGTTTTTTAAAAATGAATTGTAATTAGCCACATTTCTTTTACAATTATACACTTTTAGG
>JABFQB010000282.1:0-11356 GCA_022817105.1 Pseudanteris insignis
AGATGTTCGGTGGCCGCGTGGGTAAAGTAGAACGACGCGGCGACGACACATAAGGTTCCGAAGTTCGAGCCTCATGTTCGACTTTGTTTTTAAAATGCGAATAAAAATTTGCAATATCTATGCTATACGTTGCAAAATTCATTCATTTCTCTCTGTGTATTAGCACATATTATTATTTTGATTGAAGATCACTAATCGAACCGCGATTTTTCGGAGTTTAGAGAAAGTTGACTTATTTTTAATTGAAACAACAGAAATACAATTTATCGAAACAGCTAATAAAATAGTTTGATTTTTGCTTATTTCCAATATTTTTTTAACGAAAATAAATCGCCGAATTGAAAAAGAGTAGAATACAAAAATTTGGTCCTTTAACTTGTTTTGTTGGTTTCACAAGAAAAAACGTTGTAATTGACATGAGTGATTGAGTCGTTGGAATGCCAAAATTACAATTTCGGTTGTATCGTAGTTAAAATGACACGGATGATAATCATACCGTTGCATTTGAACAAAATAACTGTGATAAATCTTACCTATGCCTAGCGTACGCCAAGGCTTTATCTAAAGTACCCAATCTCTCATGAGCTCGCGCCAAATTTAAATAAGCCTCCGCTCTCATGTTCGGTGAATCGAGTTCTTCCGAAATGGATAGTTGTCTGTGACCAAAATCGATGCTGTCCCTGTAACATAATACAACAATTTTCATGCCGCAAAGTGTTCCGATCATTCATAAAAAGTATTATTAAATTCATAATTTTTAGACGCCAAACAAATCTATGCTATTCTTAACCAAAAATATGTCATATGATATGGATAGTTTAAGATATCTCGTGAATTGGATTTTTGCCCATTGAGGGTATATTTGAGGCTGTTGAACAATGTATCGATAATGTGAAAGAAAGTTATGCGACTTTACATTTTATAGAACTCGGACGAGAAGAAAATTTTTGAGGGAATTTAAAATACGTTCCTGGGATATCAAACATACTATACTAAATATTAACGTTATAAAACTGTAATACCAGGTTTATAAACACGAAAGCAGAAGTTATAAAATCGTTTTTCCGATATGAAAATAGTTATTTGAGGTGTTGATCGTTTAATATCATAGAATTATTGTTCATACAGTAAAATTCTAGAATTGAAAAAAAACTTGTTTCGTTTAAGAAACGAAATCAATTAAATGGAAAATATTTTGTTAAAATTTAATTTAATTGTGTAGTTTTAATAATATTCCGAAAAACTTTTTTATATATAACTACTATTTTTCGTTTCTTAATGTTATGAAAATTATATATATTTTATTATTTTTAACATATGCAATGCATTCTGTATCTCGCTTACAAAAATAAGAGTATAATTTTACTGATTTAAAACATATATTTACTTGGAAAAATAATCAATTTTTGTTTTGAAACAATACCACTCTAAAGATTTTACTTCACAAGTAGTAAGAATATTTTTAGTAAGTTCCTGAGTGAAAAATTCACTTATTGTTAGTGGAATCCATTCAACGTAGAAAGACTATCAGGACAAATACATTCGACGTCATTGTGAACAAAAATAAAGACATACAAACTGTGAATCGTAACTGTTTAGTGAAATTGTTATGTGTTGATTTCGCCATCAAAGATATCATTTTTTTTTTTTTTTTTTTTTTTTTTATAAATTATCAAATGATTGTCAATTATAGTTACTTAAATTCCCTTACTTAAGTGACTTATTCGTTGGATCAGAACAAAATCATTGGATTGACGTAGTTAATGATAAATGACAACAAAGAAATAAGTGAAGAATAGCATAAAAACGTTTTATCGATACTACCATGAGCTTTTTAACATTTTTAAATGCTGATAACGCACACTCGCCGCAAAGATGTTGGCATTTTTGTATCACACTCTTATCTACATTTTTCATAAACGCAACGCGGATGACGAAAGAGCGCCTTTGCAGTCACTTTTGTTGCTACACTAAAAATCTTCTCTCCGATTATAATTTCGACATTCAGTCTAATTAGCTTGCCAGTTGACAAATAATATTTAAAAGAGACCAAAACTTTTACGGAATACATGCATATATTTATCTAAAGTTCGTTCGCTTCAACGAACACATATTCTAACGTTTCGAATATACCAAAAACATTTTTTTAGCAGTTGTATTAATTTAACAGTCGCGTGTTACAAAGCAAATATAGTCTAAACTTAGACCCATGGGAACAATTTCACGTCACACCGTAACATCAATCTGTCATTTAGCTTTATCTTCGTGCGTCGCGTCATCTACTCGAATCAACGTCGTCAAAAATAATCAAACAAATTATTTACGCTAACTGACACGATAACTAATAACAACACCACACAGAATCAAAATTTAAAATATACACCATCTCATTTTTAGTGTTAATAGGCATTGATAATTTTTTTCTTAGAAATTGAACTCACAAACAAATATCTAATCAAATTCATTATTATTTCGCAACTATGGTTTTTCAAATATCTATTATATATGGACTTCAAGTTTAACACACAATTTATTTTCTTCAAATTAGATGATTGACGAGTTCCGCAAAAGAAAAAGTAATCATCCCATCATTTATTCTTTCTAATTTTTATCGTTTCAAAAAGACTATTAGATTCATATGCAATTGGCTAATTCAAAAAAATAACGAACGTGAACATTGAAGTGTTAGAATTAGTTTCAGTGACACGCTTACAATGAATATCTGCCAATCCGATATATTTTCAGTATTTTCTATTTAAATCTAGGTTTCATTTTGACTCGTTTTTTTAATCCCTTCCAACTAAAGGAATTACATTTTTGTTTTCTATCGTGTTTTGAATGAAAGTATAACTGTTTGATGATTAATGTATTTTATCCCGGAAAATTTCTTCCTAGACGACAACATGAAATATGAATAGGAAGAAAGCTTACTATGTTTATCGGCTTAAGTGAAAGTATTTTTTTCTTTATATTTGCCTGCCAGACGGACAATTTTTGAATATAAATCATGCTATTGGTATTTTCGAAAGTGTCAAAAAAGTTGTTTTTGAAGTTCAGGTCATTGGCCTAACTAGTTTTTCATCGTCCAACGTCAACATCGCACTTTAAACTTTTCCAACAAAGCATTTTTAACCAATTGAACGAAACCGGTAACCGTACATAGAAAATATACCTGAGTGGTTTCCTGTATTTATTTAATACATAAACCGTTCAAATCGAATTTAAGTCTTTAAATTAAGTATTAAGAATTTTTAATTTCTTATAATTGGACATTTTTTTCTCGCTTATTTAACAATATAATTAGTTTTTCGAACATTATCAATAATACATCTTGTATAAATTTGAGTAAATCATGGGTGAAGTAACTGCACCTTCCAACGACTGTTTATTAAAAAAAAAAAAAATATTGATAAATCATTACTTCATTATATTCTTATTAATTTATCTATAAAGTCAATCCTTAATGATTCTTAACAGACGTAAAAAGTTGTTGTGAAAAAGTTTGATTTGTGACGAATCTAATATGAAACAAACGATGAATGCTTGTTGAAAATTTTCCTAAAAGATTAAGGCGGCACTCAATTTGTTTGGATATTTCGAATACGTAAAAATGTTTAAATTCACATTAACTGTAGCGTGAGATTATGGAAAATTGAAAGTCTTAGTTATTATAGTATAGTATTCATCTGCGTTTATGCATCATAATTTCGTGACGCGTGAATTATTACCCTTTGGTACGTTGTAGATATGTTTCGGATAGTACTGAACTAGTAACGCAAGTGAGTACGGCGTAGGAGGTCGGGAAGAAGTTGAAAACGAAACTTTGTCAATGATTCATACTGGCGAAAAGTTTTGAAATAAAGAGGGGCTAAAACGGAGTGCCTCCTGAAGGGTTTCGTAGGCTATGGAATGAGGAGGGCAAGCGAGCTGAAGAGGAAGGAAGAAACGGAAAAGCTATCTCGAACGTATGACGATCGTTAGAAATGCCTTCAGTCTCGGTTCTTGCGTAACGCTTACGCAGCGTAAGTAACCGACCGAGGATTTGTGACCGACGCGGACAAGTGTTTTGGCCGAGTCAGTCGCTCATTTTCTCATTAAATGAATTGATCATGAATAAAACATAATTGTGTTTAACTTTATGTGAACATAAACAATTACTCGTTTAGGCATACACAATATATTCATTTGTCGATTCTTACGATTTTACTGTTACGTTTCGCACAAAAAGGTTACAAACGAAACAGGGTCGCTCGTACAAGAACACTGGCTTCGGTTTCGCGTGAAAATATTATATCCAAAATGACTTTGTTTTGTTGCAACACGTGTAAAACATGTCCCACGATAAATTTCGTTATATATATAATACTCATATGTATTCTCGAATTTCGGTAATATAAAACACGGCTGTAACTTATTTACTATATTTATTTTAGTTCAGTCTTTCGCCGCACAATAATAACAAAAATTATTAACATCACCTATGAAACTTAATTTGTTGTTTAATCATTGTAAATAAAAATACGAAATTTGATAGTTCAAACAATAAATAATAACATAATACATGATAATAATGTTAGACTACACTGAGAAAAATACGGTTGTAAAAACTGGTCAAAAACGCAGACTTCATTTGAAGAAAAATATCCGATTTTTAACCGAAATCTTTAATGAATAAAACGATGCTTTGAAGGTTAAAAATCGTCATTAGACATTTTTCTTCAAGTGAAGTTTTTGATTTTAATAGTTTTCAAACGGCAATTTGTATGAGTATATTTTTCTCAATGTATATAAGAGAGTTCAGCATGACGTTATTGTTGTGCCAATGGATTGATCTAAACTTTCTTCTTTAGTGTCTAGTAACTGATATATCTTAATTCAAGTATAGAAAAAAAATTTGTTTTGTAATGATAACATGGTTGTTTTCATTTTGTCTAATTATAAGTTGCAACATCGAAAGGAATGAATATTAATTTGGTTAGAATTTGGCGACGCGCTGACAAAATATAAGTTAAGAAGAAGGGCATTGGGAAACTGATTAAAGTGGAAAGAAAATATGATGCGGCGCAAATCACAAAGCAGTGATGACAATTCTTTAAAATGTATACGATATTCATAACGTTAAAAAGAAACGTAAGGTTGAAATCGCGAACGCTCGTCGCGTCGGCGGTGATGGTTCGTGTGTAATAATAGCGCGATCGCGGACCTCGCTCTTCTCACAAGAAAGAACGTGCTTACGCAACGCATCGCCGTTGAACGAGGGACAGCCTCGACCTTTGAATCTTGCGTTCGAACCGATCCGTGCAATTACGTCGCGCGTCGCCAGAGCAAACTTACTTCAGCACGTGTACCGTGCGTAATTATTATTCTTCAATGATGAAATTTTCCTCAATATTCTTCATTTTTCCATCGACATTGTTGGCACGCCGCTCGTATTTCGGCAAGCTCGCTCATGACAAAAGCATCTCTGGGATTGCTTTGCTGGGACTGTCGCATCTGATAACTTCACAAAGTGTTAAGAAAGATTAATCGATTTTTAATAACTTTACATGCATAACTTTTCGTATATGTATATTCCAAACGAATCTACCCATCCGCTTTGCTTCACGCACTTGGACGAACTCTTTAAATTGACCTCTTTTTTTTTTTCGCAAGAATCTTTCTTAACATTCGCTCAGACAAGTATCACTAATTCGTCGTTATCTGCATACGATTCCATGAGGCGTTTGGGTGTGTCGTAACATGTTTATTCAAATGCTAAAAGATTTTATAAGTATCAAGTTTTTTATTCTTAGCAGCCTAAAATTTCAGTATATTAATTCTGAATAATTCATTCCGTACGCGTGCATGTAGAAAACAAAATTTGGCCAACAAAACGAAAATAATTATTAATTCATATACCGAGATAACGTAAACCATTTACTAGGGCAATATAATCGTATATCTATTTACATATTATTCAAATACAAATGTATCAAAAATTTTTCTTTATGGAAATGTACGAATGTATATATACTTAGAACACATAATGGAATCTTAGGTTAGTTTTATCATGACAACTGAGTATGACAAACGTACGCCAAAGGACCGAATTCGTACGAATTTTTCGCAAGAAATATAGTTCAAACAAAGTTCAAAGCTTTAACAAATTATCATTCAAATCGTAATACAATGTAAATTCATATTGTTAATTCTACAAACTTCATCCGAAAACTTGCGATATATTTCGAAATTCTTACAAATTCGGTCTTTCAGTGTATACTAAACATATCAAATACAATCGAAGGAACAAATAATAATTGTTTTTTTTTTTAATAAATTTTTTTTGTTTGAAAAAATGCCCTGTGTGTTGGACTCATTGATTGGTATATTAACATAAAAAATTGCCTCGTGCTCTCGATTAAAAAAAATTGTAGGAACATGTATAAGTATAACATAATGTGTGACCTTCGATTACCGTAACGCGTGACAATCTTCTGAGTAGAATAGAAGAGTCCTTGGCCCTACGACTTTCCGTACGTACAACAATAATTGTCCAATCAACAAAATTATGCAACGTAATTGGTGGAAAATATGACGTTAATTATCATCCAGGGCGTAATTTAAGACAATTTTTTACGACCACCAAATCGATCGTGTCGTGTCATTTAGGGATTTTTCAATCATTAGATTTGATTAATGGAAATGATATAATGTATGAAATATATGAATGAAATGTATCAAGTTTTGGATTATTATATTATGAACTTAGTTATTTTAAAATACTAAATATTTACATTTAAAAAGTTTTGTATCATTATTACCGTTTATCAAAATCAAGTGTACAAAACACTTAGTATTTAATCATAATTTGTATTGTATAATAAATTAATTTAGTCGGTTGAGAGGCAAAAGGTGGATGATTTGAGTTTACATCTAGGTAGGCAGCAGTGACTAATATGAGCAAGCAGTTTAAACCAAATGGGCAACTTGTTGCTTTCGGCATTCTGACAAACTTACTACTACGTAATACATTATCCAGCTGTATTGTTCAAATTCGCTCATTATGAATTTCCTATACTATGCTTTTTTCACTCACACTTTTATCACCTCACATGCATTACTACAAACTCGAGTAACTAAGTAATAAACAAATGAATAATTTGTTCGTTAATTCATCGAGCAATGTTATTAGAATACTTTGCGATGAGCATTAATAAATATACACGGAGAGAAAGGTTAAGCATAAAGTACTATATATTTCATTGCGTGCGTATATAATGTACGTTCGATTAGGTCTCTTAAGCTGGCTAAGCACCGATAGCTCACCACAATTAAAAAGATGTTACGATTTATTATATCGATTAAAATCTACACAACATGTGAATTACAAATATTTAATTGCTAACTTATGGCTTACGATAGCAGACTATTTAATAAATTTTAAACTAATATATAATCCCCATCAACCCCTTACTTTGCGTTCTTAGAACGGCAAAACCGTAAATTGCCTATTTTTTCGTAGCTCACAATTAATTACTGAGGTAAACATTATTGCAATGAAATAAAAAAACAATTATTAATACATTATATATAATATATATAATTGTATAATTATATATAGAATATTTGATATAATTTATAATACCCCCGACCCTTTACTTCGCGTCCTTGGAATCGCAAGAGATAACTTTAAAAAAAAATATCAATTAATTCTTTTTCTGCGCAATTAATTTGCAATTAATTAGTTCTAAATCGTAACATGTTATTTATTGTGGTGAGCTATTAATGCTTAGCCAGCTTAAGAGACCTCGTTTGATTATATATTGTTCGCATGGTACGATATGTTTATTTTATTATATTATCATTGAATTATCAGGAAAAATAATTTGCAAGCGAAAACATAAGTTAATGACCAAGTTAAGTTTGGTTATTATTAAATAGGATGCTTATTACATTCTATCAGATGTGTAAAACAATACGTGTTAGAAAAGGTGCAAGCGAAAATAGTAGGGATAGTTTGTATCCTATGTTGGCAAATGTTGTATGAACCGGCATCCAGCCAACTGGTGAGGGTCCAAGTACGCTTCTTCCCTGCGTGTCATAAAACCAAGCATCGTGAGAAAATTACCGCACGATCTGGCCCGCTCTAAGTGTACGCGCCGATGAAGTAATTTTTCACGCTTGCTTGCTACCCCCTAATTCAGCGCTTCTTGTTTTTTGGCAAATTGAAAAATAAGAAACATCATGTCCCAATACTGGCTATGTTCCCATCGAAATCAAATAAACGCTACACTTAAGGGTTCCCGTTCGAGAATATCATGCTCGACAGAATGCTATTCTTCAAAATATTCACAAATAATATCGTGATTCCGGAAAACAAACTTATCGTAAATAGATTGGTATCATAAGAGCAACAGGCTAAGATTGGTATATTTTTAAATTATAATTACAATTAAATATTTTTATTTTAACTTTCGTTCAATTTGATCTATGATAATAATTATTTTTTCTTCTTTTTCAGGTAAGTTCCAGATCAATATATGCTAAAACTTTTCCGGGACAGGTAGTATTAAATTTTAGAACCTGCATTTTCTCTCAGTGCATGTATGTGTACTGAGAGAAATGGTAAATTTAGCACAACTAAATTGATTTATTTATTATAATTTAATCAGTCAAATAATAATTTTTTAAACAAACAAAGATTTTTAATATTTTTTGAAACATATTAAAATATTTTCAAAGTAACTGAATTGTAAATATGTTTGATGGACAACAATAAGTTTCGGTAAATAAATTCAATTTAGATATTTCATTATTATAAATTAAGTGTCATGATTTAGAGTATAGATAAAAAATGTATGTCAAGTCTGAGGAACAAATTTGCAGTACTGAAAATAACGATAAAATATGAAAATCATAAATGGGATATAAATAAATATACTTTATTTGGATATTCAAATGAGTACCGATAAATTCATTTTATTATACGAATTTGAAAAATCACAATACCTTTTTAAACACACCTCGGACAATGTATATTTCCAAAATTGTTACAAAACGAAAATTTAACGACTACAAATTAATAACCAATACGATTTTGATGGTTTTTTGTTAGCGTGACATTTAGCCAATGATGTTACAATTATGAAGTGACCGTTAGATTGAGTTATACAAATTTAGTATAAGTAGAGTAGGGGCATTTATATTGGCCCGACTCCCCCTGGCTGTTGGCGCTGGCTGATCATATATTGGTATTTTTAATATGCGATCGAATGCTTTTAAATGTTTCGCCTTGTCCTTGATTCGTTAATTTGCCGGCAACCCGATATCTTCCGTAGCTCCGTGTTGGTAACCGGATCTTCTTTTCGGCGCACGTAAAAAGTATAAAATGATGAGCGACCATCTCGGTGGTCAACCAACTGGTCGTTTCGCATGCAAGCCAATCGCTTTCGGCGTCTTGCCGAACGAGAAAGTCATTTTTTAACGCTAACTGGCTCGCGGGATTCCGTTTTAAAAGCATAAACTCTACACTTTGCACTATTTCAATGAAAAATATCACAAAGTAAAAGATTCTTTCATTCTTTTAGAATCAAATTAAAAATGGTTTCAGACTTATGCAATTTTTGCGATACAACTTTTTTCGATTTTTTATCCACTCGTTTGTTGCCTATGAATATCAATGCATTGATTACATTATTCCATGTAAAGCGATTGCATAATCATCATTAAACATATTTTAACCTAAATTCTGACACTACTCATTGTAAATTAAAACTTCATGTACATCCCATTGACATACTCTTAATGTCATTTGCTTAATTTTCTTCAATTTAACTTCCGACCTTGCGAGGAAATGTAGTTGCGATATACAATCTCTAGCATCAATTGTAAATTATTAAACGAAAAACTTTTAATGATTTAACTTGCAACTTATTCTTAAAATTAATCTTAAGAGAATGGATGGATTTGTTGTACGAATGTAGAAAAAAAACCTTGACGTAGTATTCAATTTATAACTTTTAATTTAAATGATACCAGACCTGAAAAAAATGATTAGTGAATTATTTAATGCATGCAATTAAACATATTAGCATTTTGTTATATAATTATGAATTACAAAATAGTCAAAAATTCATAAGAAGAATTGTCATTCTTTTCTGAATATAATATTCTTTGCGATTAATAACGCGCGGGTACGCGTGACAAGAAAATTAAACGAATTAAAAATTGAATAAAATGGCTGAGATTAAAATCGATTATATGCCGTGTAACATCAAAGTAATTAAGATCTGCTTGTGGCCAAAATGTATTCACTTCAAGTCAATGCAGCACGTCATGTGGTAGACGCATGTCGAGTCGAGTGGAATAATGAAAAGATCATTTCGGGTTGACTTATACATTGGGTATAGGGTCTAATTTCAAAAATGCTTGCACTTACGCTTCCGCATTATTATGTATTAATCTTCTTGGAAAATTTGTTGAAATTTATTTTAAACTGTTCGTAGTTGTATTTTCATCAAACTTTGGCATCTCCAGTAGTACCAACTTATTAACATACTAGACTGTCGAAGAGATAACCTAAGTTTATAGAAAGAAAGACTTCGTCATGAGCAGCTAATGAGACAATTTGACTGAACTTATTAGGGCTCAAAAAATATTATATAATGATATCGATCATTTGTTAGTACAGATTTTGTTCAACATATATATTATTATTGTTGGTTATTTGTCATTTATCAATTATTCCAATTATTTCAGCGTAAGATTAGATTTATTTGTTAAAAAAAAACTTTCAGTACTTTATATGAAGCCAAAGTTTCAAATATATAGATATATATAAGGAGCAACATTGTCATTTTTTTTAATTACCATTGCACTGCCATGTAAGTCCTCAGCCTTCGCCCGCGTTACATCCCCGCGTGGGGCATACCATGCATGCCACGTTGGGCCCCAAAATTGCTTAGTGAAACCCCAGCGAATACCCTACAAAAATGTCTACTAGGGTTATTATTATGACATCTTGTCGACCGCTGCAACAGACATCGGATCAATTGTTATGTCTTCTTCACGTTGGCATTTTCTACTTGGGTATATCTTTGTCATAGTCGAATTTTGCCTGGTGTAAAGATTTTTAGTCATCGATTATCGTACCGGCTTCATCGTTTAACGCAGAACGATAGGTTAGTTAGACTTTAAGATGGCTAATTCTATTATTACGATGTCATTAAAGCCAGATACTTGACTCACTTACCATCTCTCAGCAAATAGACTTAAGAAAAATCCAATAACCATGCTGGATTATGGATGTCATAATATATATAAGGGATCTCGTTACGGACTACTCACATAAGTGTTTGTAAAGAATCACGAATAGGCG
>JABFQB010000283.1:0-11347 GCA_022817105.1 Pseudanteris insignis
AAAAATCAAATGAAATGTCTCGAGTCTCAGAGAAAACTAGCTGACAAGCAGAACGAAGAATATCCACTCGGCGCTAAATTCACTCGTATCTTAATCCCTCAAACAATAATTCATTCAGCTCATCAATCAATGTAATGGCATTGTTTTCTGTACAAAGTACATAGTCGGTTGAAGCGATAGTTATGGTAAGTACAAATTTCACAATCACATAGTTTCAAGATAAAACGTACACCTAGAAAAATCATTTAGCTGTCGCGTTAGTAGTTATTTGTTACTTATAGAAAAATATGCCTAAGCAACAAATGTCCATAGGTCATATAAGTTTTACGCGTAACACAACAAATATATTATAATAATATATCAATGAAACATTGAGTGGTTAAAACTTTAAATGTTATAAGACTCTTTATAAATCCACAAATTCTTTATCACAAATACAAAGCTAAATCAAGCTTCTAAATAATATTTTTCTAGGCGTATGTAAATGAGTGCAGTGAAAAAAGTTACCGTGACATTGTAACACTTTCTAATAAAAATTGCATCGTTCGAAACGAGCGTGAACATTTTCTCGAACGTTTGGAATATAATTACAAATACAATGTAAATTTTATTATTATTAAAATTATTAGTCAAAAAAAAATTTAAGGAACTAATAATTTTATCAAAAAGTGTTCCATGAAAGGTTTATAGTAACTTGCTTCAACGTGAAAAACTAAAATTAATTTAATTAATTTATAAAGTTGCCGAACGTTTTAGTAGTGAAACAATGGCAAAACATATTATAGGTGGTGTCATCGTCGAAACTTCTTTTCCGATTCAGTTACACAATTGGCTTATGATCGTGAAACCTTCAATCGTTATTTTTTGTTGAATTTCACTGAGATACATCGTAAAAAGTTGTTACGGTTTTCACAAATCAACTAATTTTGATTCGTTACGAATGACAAATTTATGCTTGAATCAAATATGACCGATGTTTGATATTCGAAAAATTAATCCACATCTTTATAAATTTAAATTACAAACATTTCAGAGAACACCCGCATTCTTATATCACTCGTACAGTAGTACAAATCAACGTGTGATCTGATTAAAATGATTAAACTCGTTTGTTAATCTATTCAACGCAGAGTAGAACGATGTATTACAATTTTCTGGCGCGGACGAGCTTATCAATGTCCTGGTAAGTTGCAAGCATAGCTTGATTCTGATTTAGAGACTGATCCTCTTGAGCCATGGCACAGTCTCGATAGACTTCTTCGCAATTCACTCCATCCTGGCCGTCCTTCGCGGCTTTCATGTAACGGAAGAACCTCAGCACGTCAGGATTGTCCGAACTTGGCTTGCGAAGATCATTCAATTCTCGGGACAGTTGAGCGGATACTAAATTTGAGAACGGGGCGAATCGAGCCGGGGTTCGGTACATCGCGCACACGGCGAATTCTCGGCATCCCTCCGTCATATGGCCAAGTCGGGAGAACACAGCGTCCAGCCGCGACAAGAGCGGAGAATAAAATGGATCGTAGTTGGTCAATAGTAATGAGCTCGATGGGATTTCATGGAAGTTCTGAAAAGAGATAACAAACATTATAGTATATAATAATATGTTATTAATAATATAAATAATAATAAATAATTATATAGTTAATAATAATATTAGTATGTGGAAGAGAATTGAAATAAAAAATTATAAAAATGTTTGATATTTTCGAATATAAATTATTTTCATAAAAATATTTCGAAATTGTTACTCTCATTTGAACTTTATCCTTAGATTATTGTACAGTTCATTATTTATCATAGTTTTTGTAATAAATATAAATTAATATTATTAATAATATTAAATAAAATAAATTATATTTTGCAACATTTTATGTTTAATATATGGTAATTTTATTAATCACTTTTTTCTCCGTGTATGCATGGTTGATTAAACATTTTTTCTTAAATCTAGGGTTTTATCGAATTTAATCAACTGCGTAAGACGTAAATTGATAGATACAAATTCGAGCTATAAAGAAGTTTGAGAGAAACTTAGAAACTTCGAAAACCTGGACATCGATTCACTTGTCGGTTCAATAATTAATCACAAAATTTCCACAAATGGATACCTGGTTGAATTCTTTTGAAGCACCACTCGAAAACAAATAACCGAGAAAAACTAGAGTAGTTCTAAATTCCTTTATAACTGTCTATTTAAATGTAACTAAAAAATTTGCATGATTCATCAAAAAAGGTTATAATGGAAAATAACTTGATGAATACATCAATCAAATAATAATTCGTCAAACAATTTTAGATTATCCGAAAATCGTTTCAAAATCTACTTCATTTAAACAAGAGATATTTCAGATGAAAATCTGTAGATTAAAAAGATATATCGATGTATTTTTCAAGCGAGAGACGCAAGTGTACAGTTATGACCTCGAAACCAAAAATGTTGATTAGGTGAATCAATCGATTAAATATTTTGAAAACAAAATAACAAGATGAAAAGTTTTAAAAAGTTTACGGTGTATTTAAAATTATTATTTTACTGTAATGATAAGAAATTTGTTGACATTTAATAAACTTGAAAAATTATTAATAAGCGAAAATTCTTCTAAATAATATTTATCATAATTCTAGGTAGAAATTTTATTTACTATTTATACGTATAACATTATTCGAATTTTTGTCTCAGAACTTGATTTACAGTTGTTACGAGGTTACTTCTAACCACTCAATAACTTGTTATTATCCGAAGATAAATTGTCTATCATCAACATAGTTTCGTGATATTTTAAACAGGCAATAAGTCTAGCGCTTGTTACATCTTGACTTGTAATGTTTAGTTTAACACTTTACCAGCCAATTCGCGGTGTCACAAACCATTTTTCCCTATTTTGAATTTTTGAAATCCAGTTTATAATTGCCGAAACAAAATTAATTGATTATGAGAAAATTAGACAAATTTTTTTTAATATATTATATTAAAATAAAATCAAATTCATTATATAGAAACCGAAAAATACCAAGTTTTTTGTACTACAAATATTTGCTATTATTAAAATCGATTCATAACAAACATATATATATATATATGTAATTAAAAATTTTAATATTAATTAATATTTTAAAAGTACATAAAATGATAGTTTACGTCATGGCAAACTGAATGTGCCAAAATTAACAATTTATCATCCGCCAATTTAATATAGTGAACTGGACACGAGTAGACAATACCTGTCTTGAATTTTAGAAAGTTTTAGAGACGAAACGTGAAATTTAATGTGTATGTTAATTAATTTATATGGGCCTGAATTTCGAATTCTGAGGTGCCTATGTAACGGTACTTCCTTTCCTCGAATCTCCTTCATCATACGACGAATACACTGACGTTGTAAAGAATCTCCGTTAAATTATATAATTTTATGAATCATATGCTTCAATAAATGTTCACATTGCATAAATGGATACCACATTACGCGTTCAATTAACTTCTAGGATAAAATGTGTTACATGACATTCGTAGAATTCGAACGTCGTTCGACTTAATGCGACGCACAAGCCATAAAACTCTTGCCAAGCTAATACGTCCGATTAGCTTGAGCAAAAAATTATGCGAACGGACATAACACTGTTATCGTTATATTTAGTGCTAAGCGTGTGTATGTGGTAATTAAGGAAAATAGATTAATCGATATAGATAAACGGCTATGTTTCAGTAGCATCGAAGTACCTTGAAATCTTGCTTCTTGCCATGCCCTCCCATGTATCTCGTATAATATTTATCCGTCAATGTGTTCATGTGAGGATATCGCTCGTAACCGAAACGAGAGGCAATTTCTGGATTTTTCTGTAACATAGTTTCATCGTACATCGCCGATGCTGGCAACGTTCCTGTAGGCTGATGATTCATGTAATCGTCATTGAAATATTCCTGATCCTTAAATTCAAAGTTCTCCTCAGGATGCCCATTGGCACTTTGTGATGACTGAGCAAAGGTCGATACGCCTGAATAAAAGAAATAATTTATTAAAATAACGTACAATGTAAAAGAAGTCAAATTATATTAAATGAATTCAATTTATGATTATTAGATTTTATACTTGGGAAATCGTTTAAATTTATTCTTAAACTAGGTATGAAATCCTTTTGAAAAAGCTGCACTGAGAAAAGAGTTATTAAAAAAATTACCATACTTTATGATACACGGAGAGAAATAATGTAGTAAAATAGGACTATAGGTACAACTATAACAAATTTTGCTAGACAATCCAAAAATTTTTCTTAAAAAATGCGCCTAATTTTACTACAATAGCTAACGAAATATATATCTAGTCTACCTATCGTCCCAAATTACTTGAAAATGTAGTAAATTACTTTTTTAATGTAGTAAAAAACATTATTTTTCTCAGTGTACAGCTGACATAAATGACTTCATTTAAAAGTATTTTTCTGAAAACAATTATTCAAAATATGAAAGGGTCTATCATAAAGTATGGTAAAATGTATCGTGGTTATGATAATTGTCGACAGGCGGCGCCATAATTAATCGCATGACTGTAACTTATGTCAGTGGTATTAGACAGTATGGTAATTTTAATACAAACTTTTCTCTCAGTGTAAGATAAAAAATGTTGAACAATTTACTATCTTTAGTGGTACATCGATAGCGTGTTTTGAAAAATGTAAAAATTTACTGTGTAAACTTTAATTAGAATATAATACATTGAAAGAAATAATTACAATAATTGCAAATTTGTAATAATTTGCAAAAGTTTAGCAAATATTAAAAATATTAAATATACACTGAGAAAAGTAGTCTAGTTCTCAATACGATATTCCTTTAGTTGTACCATTAAAGTTATCATGACTTAAACTTTAGTTCGGACAAATAAAAGTACATTAATCTTAAATAATACAAGATGCCGTTTTAATTGAAAAACACTAGTTGTGTCAAAAATATATTATTTTAACCTGACTAAGGATTTAGTAAACACTGACCACTTGACATATCGGAACGTATTCATATGTTTATTATTCAAACATTTTAGGTTGCACTAATAATTCTCATAATTTATTATATTTTTATATGAACGTTATATGAGAATTTTATAAAAAAATTTTATAAAAAAATTAACATACTTATTGTATGTTAATTTATGTATACTTTGGTGTTATTAACTGAAAGAGAAAAACTAAACTAAACTTAAAACTAATTAAATTATTTAGTAAACGTAATAAAATTTTAGTTTTCGTAACTACACTTTTTTCTCAGTGTATGACATTGAATTAAATTTTGCGTAATAATTCTCATTTGAACGGTATACGTAATATGATTAATAAAAGGACTTGAATTTAAACCGGGGGAACAAAGCATGAAGTGAAAGAGTCGTAACGAGTATTTACCTTTTCCAACGATTTTGCCGATGCTACCAATGATGCTTGGCAAAAACAGCGCAATCAAAATACTTTTTATGATTTGAGCTCCGAGAATTAACGGCAACAGCAGCTTCTTCAATCCGAATGCTATAAAACCAAGTCCGAATCCGGTTAAAAATGAATTTTTTCCCTGTAACACATCTAAAAGCAAATACCCGCAGATTAACCCTTGCTGTTAGTGCAAGCCATGCCGTAAAGTCCTCATTGTCCGTTTCCCCTCTTTAATGTCTTACTTCTGGTTCTGGATACACCTACATGTTTCGCGTTACGCGAATAAGCACCCATGCAGAAAAATCAGTGATTTGCCGATCTTAACAACTAGGCCATGCTTGGGACAATGTTGGCAGACATTGTTAGTCAACCAGTGTTGCGCCGATGCTTGGCGAACGACTGGCGCAGTCTTGGGTCGTTTCTAAAAAGTTTTTCTGCACAACAACGACAGCTATCATTGGGCCAATAATTGGCAATAAACTGGCACAATATTGGGCAAATATTGCGCCAAAACTAAATTCCGTTATAATTTTGGAACATCAAATAATAAGCCTGGGCCTATTTTGCTACATGTTTTATTTTATTTTTATTGGCTGCCAGCGCTGTCCCATGCCTGGGACATTTGTGAAATTCTGTCTGGGTCGACAGAAAATTCGGATTATTCCGAATTTCATAAATGATTCTTTTTGGTTTTTCTAAAAAATTAGACGCATCGAGTGAACGGTATCGACATGTTTGGTGAATTTTACCAAAATCATAGTTACCGCAACTGAGAAAATAACATAAGAATAATTCCATTTGTTTTAACTGAGATATAAGTTATAGTAATTATTTTAAAATTGTTCACAAAGTAACCGAGTATAATAGAAACGTTTAAGCAACTACCAATCATATTACAAAGATGGTTGTGTAATTTGAATAATTGATATTACTATGAATCTAAGTTTGTATTAAGTTCGTTGTGCAAAGATATGTCATGTTCGTAAAACCTACGTGTGTACGCGCATAAGAAAAATAGATGCTTTTGGCTGATGAAAGCTCTCTACAGAGCGCCGATTTTGTATAATTGCGGGCTCCGATAATTGCACAACGACATGCCTTTTTTAAGCGGCACACTCGTGTTTGCTTGCCGATGTCATTGCCGAGCCGTTCTTAGACCTTGTCTTGCATTCGCGACGTTTAGATGAGAAGTCACTTGCGTAATCTTGGATACGCCATTTTATAAACACGTACCTACTATTGCCGTCGCAATACGATACCTTTTTTTTCTCTCATACATTCAAACTATTACAAATTTTCACAATCATTCGACCAACTGTACTTTAAGACTTTAAAATGCTAAGTACATGATATTTACTTGATACTTTCTTAATCAACGTATTGACAACGCCTTTCGATAAACACTCGAAAAACAACACCGAAAAACAACACAGAAAAACAATTTAAATTTGAAAATTTGCATAAAAGTATCATTCAAATAAATATTTACAACATTTAATGATTTGAAAAATTATGTATTCAAATTAAAAAAATATATATTTTTTTGTATTCAAAGTTAAATATGATGTTATGCGGCCAAGACATGATTACCAGGTTAGTTTTACTTTGTTCGGTGGAGACGGTGTCAATGTAAACTTTGAAGCGTAAAATGACGTATCGACACTTTAACGAATACCAAACGAGACAATGAGTACTTACGGTTATCTTAATAATTATATTTTCAGTCTGTAAGATAACTTGAAATGTACAATATCGATAAATTTGATTTGGCAAGTGTACCAATAAAATTTATATCATACGAAACATTTTGTTACTACAACAAAAATTATATTGTTATACGTAGTGTATAACAAAACTCAAAAAGAAGACGCATGAAATATACGAAGGTTGTCGTGAAAGCGATGACCTTCTTTTTTATCTCGTCTATTCATGTGGTTAATATCGTTTTTTATTCTGATTTTTCATTAAAACTCGTGTTGACTGAGAAGAGTATATTTTATGTTTGTAAGTATAATAATTGATTATTACGTTTCTACCAAAAATATTTGTGGCGAATTAACTTTCAAAAATATGGTTACATATATTCAAGTGTAATATAAATAATATTTTAAAAAATGTAATTAATTATTGTAAATAAACATTGACTATATTAAAATTAAACAATTATAATTTAAGGTTCCGAGGCTTGAAATCGGATTATTGGTAAATGTTTACGCAACGTTCAATGAGTAAAAATAAAATAAATGAGAATTTCATCATTTTGGACGCACGACTGTGTTTGACAATCATTTAAGAGATCGCGTTGAAAAGATAGCGAGGATATTACTGATGTATTGGTAGAACGTTTATCTCATATAATAACTGAAGAATGTGTTATACGAAGCAATTCTTCTTTCTGTTGATTTCTGTTGGTCATATTTAAGTGATGCGAAATAAATTTCAATGATATATTTAAATTGACCAATTTTAATTTGTTCAAACTAATACTTTTAGTATGTCTAATAAGTACATTAAACAGATCAAATTAATTATGATTATCATATTTAATACATCAAATTTGAATCCACTGAGAAGAAAGTGATTACAAAAATTACCATACTTTATGATACCGCAGATAAAGTATAGTAAAATTTATCGTATTTTTGATAACTGTCGACAGATAACGTCATAATAAATCGCATGACTGTAATTTATATCAGTGGTATTAGACAGTATGGTAATTTTGATACAAACTTTTCTCTCAGTGTACTTATTTTTTTTTTTATAATGGATCAAACTCGCTTTATTGCATTGTTCAAAATTGGACAAACTTGTAGATTTACTCACATACAACGAATGCTGATGGAACTCATAACGTTGTTTAGAACAACTTACCTGAAACAGAAAAATAGAGATTGGTTACAAAAAAAGTCGGAAATTATAAAATTATAAATTAAGAAACAAAATTGAAAATGTTATTTGGATTCATCTTCAATTAGGATTTGTTTTTTAATAATTTTTAAACAAATTTGAGTCATTAATGTTTATAAATTGGACAATTTTGCTAATCAAATTCGAAATATTCTTTTCTTATAAAATGTGTATCAGTCATCATTCAATCCATTTAACGGTTGTGTGCAAGAAATAAATGGCGAATCACGTAACCGATTTCACTAAACATTGTGTCATTTTTTTGCGAAGATGATGATTGTCCGTCATGCCAATAGTGTTACAAGGCTGCACCGTTTGTAGTTGAATAAAATAAATATATTTATTCGTAATATTTGAATTTAGTTTCCTTTATTAGCGCATTCGTATATTGTTTATTTAAAATTGAATATCAACATACTACAACATGTCTTTTGTTTCCCTTCTTTTTTATAATTTAGATATTGAAACAATCACGATTATTAAGATTCATTATTTGTTCTGAATTGTGCTAAAATACAAACTATTAAATTCAGTCATCTTTTTTTTACATTTTAGACATTTACTTTATGAGTTAAAAAAAAGATTATGAAGACCAAATGTGGTTGACTAATCATGTAAGATCGTATTCATTGCAGCGCCAAACACTTAACAACGTTCGATGGTGCTTCTATCTGGATAAATATCTGGAAGTGATGTAGTCGAATCATAACCTGATCTATAGATACTTGATTATAAATCAAGGCTAAAAAGATGCGCTAATAAGCTCGGTCGTTTTGATTAAAATTTCTTCAACTAAATATTAAACGTAATTATACGTCGCTATGTTTAAGTGCAATATTCACGGCGTGTAAAAGACGCGTATGTTCATTATAACGTGAGATCAGAAGATCCGTGACTGGAATGTTCTGAGTCGCGGTTTTATTTGATGCTTTCGTCTAATCGAACTCCGGAGGGTCGAAGCCCAACACGGAGATATCGATTCCCTCCTATCTCCCCGACTCAGCATCGCCTTCCTCTCAATCCTCCCTCTCTCTTCTTTTCTCGTCTTTCGCCACCCTTGAGCGTTAAACTCGCGCCTCTATCGTTATATACCAGCTTGTTAGTTTTCG
This sequence comes from Pseudanteris insignis, assembly GCA_022817105.1. Lineage (NCBI taxonomy): Eukaryota > Metazoa > Arthropoda > Insecta > Hymenoptera > Scelionidae > Pseudanteris > Pseudanteris insignis. The sequence continues at coordinate 9,438 of JABFQB010000283.1, forward strand.
CCAAACGAATCAATGTTTCGTAGAAAAAATCATCCCTAACGATACCCCAACCTTTGCCCTTTTCATTCAATGTCATACTTAACATCTCCATAAAAACATTTATTCCTTTAATTTTACTTATATCCTCGAATCTCGAAATCATGTCACCTAAATTACAATTGTAAAAAAACAATAATAATAACAAAAATAACAACAACAACAATAATAACAAAATGACAACAACAACAATAATAACGAAATAACAACAACAACAATAATGAAAACAAAATAACAACAACAATAATAACAAAAATAAAAACAACAATAATAACAACAACAATGAAAACGACAAGAACAAAATCACAAACAACAATGATAATATGAATAATAATATTATTGTTAATTTGTTGAAAATATTCCCTTCATAAGCTAAATACGATAGAAACAACAAATATTACCACGAGGAATATTTGTTTTCAATCGGTTCGAATGTTAGTACGATTGTTCGATCGATAGTTGGTAAGTGAAAAGCGCAAATCAAAATATTGTAACGAACAACGTTATTCCTCGGTATGTCAGCACTTTCATAATGTTTGCCTAAGATCAATCACTGTCCGATCATGCACGATTGCAAAACTTTGCTCCGCTCTCTTGCCGCTTACTGATAAGTCTAACTGATCTAGCTCAAGTTTCGCCGCGTAATCATACACAGCGACGAATGAGTGCCGGTATGATTGTAAGGCTCATAATGACGGCAAAGACTGGCCGGAGCCACGTGTATGCCAGCCGTTACCCGGATGCGTATCGCTTCGGATAAAGCTCTTCTGCAGGCGATCCGCAAACTCCAATTTCCGGCCTTGGCCGCATCGCAGACTGGTTATTCTGCGCGCGCAGCACGTAAGACGTAACAATTCTTATAGAATCAATTCAAACGGAATCATTATTCGAGAATTTTGTACACCGGAAACAACGATTGATGAACCGCGTCGTTGAAAATGCAGAACTAATCGTATTGATATTTAATCGGATGTTTGGTTTGAATAAATATTGAGGTTAGAATGAAAAAAATGGATTTACTGTAGGGAGAGAAATTTCTAATAGAAATATATTATTATAATACGAACAAACTGATCAATTGAACTATTAATAATCATAAGTATGATAATTTGTTTACTTACTTAAAATAAATACATGAACTTTTTTTTGAAAAATAATAAATTTAAAAATAAACTGCAAAATACTTGTTCGTAATTAAAAAATAAGATTTGGCCCGTAGATAAGACTATAAACCCCTATATGTTTTTGGGGTTTCTGAAACTTAATCCGAGGTCAATTTTACTACATTACGTCAAGTTTTGTCACGTTTTGATATAACCTCAAAAAATATAAGAAAAGTAATGAAATATGGTTCTAGGATGTCAGTTCATAATTATTATGATTTTGGGGTCCCGGAAACTAAATCCGAGATCCATTTTGCTCTATGAAGTCAGGGTTTTGACATAACCTCAACAAATGTAAGGAAAGTAAAAAAATAATTACTTCAACTAATTTTCGATAACGTGGTTTTAATTTTGTGTGGCTGTGTTGTTATGTTATTGATTACAATTCATTGTGATAACTTCTATGTTTACACTTTAAAAACATTCTTAGTCTTAGTACTCATCTTCAGTGGATTCTACTTATCATTAGTAGATTTTCTACTCAGAAATAACATAAAAATATTTATTCTTAAACTTAGGATAAAACAGCATATTTATTTATTCAATTTAAGTTCTTCGGCGAAATAAACTAATTTTTTTAGCCAATTAGTTTTGTAACATTGGGCTAATCTGTCAAATTTAGTTCATAACCTAATTTGGTGTATATATTGTTAAAATAAAAATTAACTTCATAATAATTTAATCTATCTATTATATTTTTGTGATTTTCTC
>JABFQB010000284.1:0-11320 GCA_022817105.1 Pseudanteris insignis
GAGTCGTGAGATCGAAACTCAGAAGATTTAATATAAAATTTTTTTGCTGTGTGACATGGATGTGTGTCTCGTAAATATTTATGATGAAATGAATTATATATTCGTAACCATACATTCTGTAAATATATATGTAATTTTAATATATAACAAGTATACGATATACGTGAACCCGTGCAATGATATATATGGCCCGATATATGTATTTCTGTACATGAAATCTAAGAAAAATAGTGTGTTGTGATGGTTACATAAATATTCTATTTGGATAATACAGCAAATATTATCAGAGAAAACGAATATGTAGTTGGGAAGTATAAATTAGTAACAATTACTATTCACATTTTTCGCAACGTACGATACCCTGTGAAAATCATTTTATAATATACATATTGTAAGTTTTCTGAGCTTCTGATTCTGATTGGCCAATGAATCCTAATAATGTCTTCTGATTTGTCGAGACGGTTATGATAGGAATTGTAATTAAATTACGATATGATATCATTGCAGTAACGATATACATTGTGTTCCTTGAGATATGGTTTTCTCAGTGTAGTAATTGAGATTTTGATAAAATTAACGCTTTTAAAAACAATTAATTCTTGCAATAAGAAATGAATTTTTTGAACGCATACCAATTTTTTGTCACAAAATTTTAAGATGGATTTAACTGAAAGATAGTTTAATTCAAAGTGCCATACAAAGTGTGAACTTTTTGTTGTATACTCAATTCATAGTAAAAAATTATTTGTAAACAAAATTTGTTTTTACAAAGCTGCATAAACATTATATACTGTTATAATAATTTTATCTGTACACTACATAAAAAAGTCGCTTAAAATAAGAGGTTCAAATCTCTTATTTGCTGCGCATAACATTCTGCGCATCTCATAAGAGGTTTAAAACTAATAAACGTCTTCTTTTAATATACTTTTTTCTACAGTGTACAATCTGACATTTATATACATGCAGAGAAGGAATACAATAAAAATTTATACGGTTATATACGCTGCATATCTAAACCACCGGAAATTCACTGATGTACCAGCTATGAGTATAATAGCCATTAAGTAAGACAGAAAAAATGACTATTCGCTGATTTTCAACTAAATTTTTACTGATTTGTATCTGTGGTATATATCGCTGATTAAGTTTTAGAGAGTATATATGTGTTTGTTACATAAATATGTAAAATCTAAACCAACGAATACCTTGACTTAATTAAATACTTGGGTTGATTGTAAATACATTGAAAACCAAAGACTGATTACGATTACAAAAACAGCGCTATAATAAACAATAATTAATTTTGTTTTTTTCTGATATAACCTGAATATAACCTTAAAAATGTGTAATAAGCATACCAGCAGCTAGTATGGCTACAGCTAGTGTAACTAAATTTTAAGAATAATAATCCACGTAATAAAAGAATAATCAGATGATGATAACCGCAATTCAGCGGATCTGTAGTATAAAATATGCTAAACAAAAAGACAGACAAATTCTGTTTAGATTAAGTAACTGTTATTTTATTAAATTATTTTTCTTAGTGTAAAATACTGTAAAAGGTTGTGAGAAATTCCAAATATGTTTAATAGTGTAGGCATAATTATCATTATCATGATACAATTAAACATTACTATTACGAACACTTTTAATGATCATTCAAATTAACAAATATTAATATAAATGATAATCCATTTAAAAACTATAAAGCAAAGATTTACTTTTCATTGGATTAACATTTTTGTAACAATTAAATAAATCTGTTTTTCTGATTTCTGACCTGATTTTTAAGAATAATAAACAAAAAAATTTAATTATTATACTTTAATCTTTTGTTCTCTATGAGAAATAAAACATCTATTTTGTGAAACATTTTTATTATACAGGGTGTCCCACAACTGCCGTGCCGGATTTCGCCAGTTGATTGAGCATAAAAAACTGAATCGAAAATACCCATACACGTTTTACCGTCCGAAGCTTGGTTTTTGAATTATTCGCGTTTAAAGTTGACGAATTGGAGCTTTTCAATATGGCGCGCTCAGGTACATAGATATCCTGAAGAACCCGTTAATGGAATATTGAATTAAAACCCGAAATCACTGCACTTTTGAAATATTCAAATTAAACCCATATCAACTAAAAACAGCAACAGCAAACAAAAATATAAAAGTGTGGACGATAAACATGTTTATGGAGTAAGCTTAAAACTATGTAGCAACGTATTAATTCAATGTATTTTAATTTAATTTTATCATTACATATAATTTCGCTAGTGACAGTGTAGTGATTTTATGTTTTAATTTAATATTCAAATCGTGGGCACTTCAGCATATCTACGTACCTGAGCGCGCCATATTAAAGAGCTCTAATTCGTCAACTTTAAACGCGAATAATTCAAAAACTAAGCTTCGGACGGTAAAACGTGTATCGGCATTTTCGATTCAGTTTTTTATGCTGAATTGACTGGCGAAATCCGGCACGCCAGTTGTGGGACACCCTGTATATATATATTCAGCATATACGGTGAAGGATGTAGTATATATGTTGTAAAATACGGCATTTAAGTTAGTGATATAGTATGTATGTAACTAGATCCAGCTTATGTGTTACTATATTTAATAATTATGTTACAAGATTAATTATATATATATATATATATATATATATGAAACGGTTATTTTGGCGACCAAAATTGATTGCCTTCAAAAAGTGTTAAAAACTTTTTTGGAAGCACCAAAAACTATTTTCCGAAGTTTTAGGACTCTAGTTTCAAAAATTCCAGTACCACTCACATAACCATTATTTTAGCGACATGTCGTCGAAATATCGTTCAAATATACATCATGTGTTTTTAGCGATTTGTCGCCAAAATATTTGTTTTGTATACTACATATTTTTCAGATAAGCTTTTGCTTATCAACTTATTATTCCGAGAACTTTTCGTTACATTGGGAATATTTTCATAATAGTGTACACCCTCGATGCTTATATTGGCGATATTTTTATTAATAGGGCAATAAATCTAATTTACTTGTCTGTCGCTAAAATACTTTGGTTTCGTCTCCAATATACATAGTCTATGTGATTCTTGTCTTTAAAATCGTAGTTTGGTATATTTCAGTAATACTGGGTCCCCAATATTAATAGTTACGATTTTTATTTCAAGTGCACGGGAATTTGACTATTTTTTAATAATATGAGTATTTTTTTCACCATTTGTGTTGTCGAAATGTTTAAAATATTAATATGGTATCTTTTATTTATATTAAATTGATTTTAGTGACTGTCATCAAAATACCTAGTTCATATATAGGAATATAGACGACGCTAAACGAATCTTGTCTTTATTTCAAATATTATGCAACTATTCGCTGTTTTACAGGTTAACTTCCGCTGATTCATTTCTGCTGCTCATTTCAGAATCGAGCTTATATGGGGGTTTTAGGCTGTCGCTCTGTACACTATTCTATGGTCGATGAGTAAACATCTTTATGAGACTCATATTTTATTATTATCAACGTTAAAATGTTTGAATTATTTTGATGTTATTTTTTTAAATATTGTATTTGGGGCTAAACAAATTATTAAAATATCATGTGGCTTAAATGGAAGTATAAATAAATGAAATAATACGTGTAAGTCGAATTTTGACGACGCGTCGCTAGAATAGATTCTTCACATACATTTAAAACGGCGACGTCGCCGAAATGTGGTCCGAGTCGTCAAAGTAAATGTTTTATATGATTTTCCGTCGCTGGAATTATGGATACATATATATATATTGTTCATCTATTTAGAAAGCAGCAATCAAAATAATAATAATAATTATTATTTTATAATAATTTTCAGCAATAATTATTACGTTTGTATTAAAATGCTATATAGTGACGAACATCATACAAAGTACAGAAAATGCAAATATTAAATTATATTACAGTTAAGAATTTATTATATTCAAAGTATGGAAAATTTTATAAAACTATTTAAAAAATGTAGTTATTTTTGTTATGATTAAGTTTTAATAGACTCGTTAGACAGAATCTTTAAGCTGTGTTTTATATTAAATTCAAATCATTATTATTATTTATCGTAAGATTACATGTAACATCGCATATAATCAACACAGTTAGAAATTTTTGTAAAATTAATATACATTTAATATACTTTCATGTTTAAAAATTAATGCACCCGGTATGTAAAACTGATTTGATAGACTATTCTATTAAATTTAAAATCGGGATTATTATATTGAAAATTAATAGAAATGTATTTGAAAATATATCTTTTAAGAAAAAAGCTAAAAATACATACTTACATGGAATAAACAAAGAAGGGCATTGATTTTACACTGACCTTTGTTTATTTCACGTAATTATATTTGCGTTTATATATACTATATTTTTATATGTTTAAATATAATAAATTTATATTCCGTTTTTATATTTGAATTTTCAAAATACGGTATATAAATTGATATTGAACTTTAATAGACGTCAATGAAACAGGCTTCCAATACTTTTCTATTGAAATTCAAAACTTATTTCTAACAGTGAAACTTATAATTCGAAAACGTGTTAAACAATGGAGTTTATTCAACAATCTTTAAAAGTTTTTTTTATAAATTTATTTTACCAAATAATATATTAATTATCAATGGATGTTATACGAATAATTGTTTTGGAATATTATTTCATGACTTTCGTATTTAATACAATTCTTCAATACTTAATGTTAGCTTTGCTATCAAAAAATACATGTAACAATATACATAGCAATACACAATTTTTAAAAAAAAAAGTTTGAATTTAGTAAATTTCAATATCATGACATAGGATTATGTGGATATCATATATAGAAATCCTATTACGTTTTTGCAGGAGGGTAAATGCAATCTTTTCTCCACATAACTCATGACAGCATATTCAACAATAATATGGAATAGAAATAATTTCTGTACAAACATAGAAACAATGTAAAAAAAATTGAAAAATTTGAAACCAAAATGAATACAATTTACGAATAAATTTTTTTTCTACTGAAAGTGATTCTTCCATTATTTAAGAATGTATTAAAATTAAATTGAACAATTAATTTTATTTATGGGGAATAATATTGAAATGATCACGAAACCGTTGTAGCAGATCTAATATTTTACCTTGAGAGTAAGTCATATTAGTTATGACCAACATCCACGAATTTGTTAAAAAAAATATAATTAAATAATTGACAGATCCGATAAGTACAAGTCAGTTCGTTCACTTTTTCTCACATCATGCAGTACAAGCAATAGCTATTTTAGGACGTATTTACTTTTTAAAATTACGTCTTGTTTTTGAATTGAGTGAAGCAGGAACAAAAATACATTCGCACGACTAATCTTGAATTATATAATCTGAACAAGAACATTCTTCGATTCAGTGCATCCCTTTAAACTTTCGATTTTTTTTGCTTAGTGTATTTAAAAATCATTTCTGAAATAAATTTATAGCAAAATAGATTAGACTAAATGGAATATTAGAACATATTACAGATGACACGAAACTTGTCGCAAGAAACAAGCATTTTATACTAAAAATTTTCATTCTTGATTCTACACAAAACCTCAAAAATTTAACATTTTTGTACGAAACCGATCATTTCTAAGAGTGTTGGCATGATCGTAACAAAAATAAAATGGGAACAATCCCGATTGAATTTAATTATTTGAGGGAGATTCAACAAATCAATTGATAAATCAATACATTTCATCGCAAAGTGATAATTTTCTTTATTATTACTTTTTTTAAGTTATATTTTTGAAACGTATTTTATAACATTTAGTAGATTTAAAAAATTAAATTCATTTATTAATGAATGAATATAATTTGTTGAATAGGATACTGCAATATTAATTTTTTTATTATCTATCAATTTTCATAATTTTAATTAGTTGTTCTTAGTAATATATAACAATATTATTTTATTATTTAACGAATTTCACAATTTTCATATTAATTTTAAAACGTATCGTATAACATTTATCGATCTCATACGTTACAATAGAATAGCATTTTTTAATAATAAATAACTTGTATGTTAATAAGAAAAATTCATTATTGAATGCAAAGATCATCATAATTAATTTCCGATGATAAATAATTTGCATTTTTATTAATTAAATATTATTTTATAAAATTTTAAAAACAGTTAATTTTGAACCATTTTCAAAGTTTTTGCTCCACAACAGTTCACATTAAGAATCATCAAATGTTTTTTAACTAATATAATAAAGGTTAAACAAATTAATTTAAACGTAAAATTCAAAACTATGTTCACCCAAAATTGTTAAAAATGATAAAAAATATATAAATTGAATAATTATTAATTACAATGTAGTGTGAAGTTTTTCTGAGGAAAGTCAGCAACATTTTTTGATAAATAATATATTTTATATAATTTAATATAATTTTAAATTTTATATTTATAATTTATAATTTATAAACTTCACACTGTAATTAATAATTTTTCATGGTTAAAATGCTTCAAAATTAACTGTTTTTAAAAATTTTATAAAATAATAATTAATTAATAAAAATGCAAATTATTTGTCATCGGAAATTAATTATGATGATCAATTATGAAAAAAAACTTTGAATTCAATAATAAATTTTTTTTATTAACATACAAGTTATTTATTATTAAAAAATGCTATTCTATTGTAACGTATGAGATCGATAAATGTTATACGATACGTTTTAAAATTAATATGAAAATTGTGGAATTCGTTAAATAATAAAATAATATTGTTATATATTACTAAGAACAACTAATTAAAATTATGAAAATTGATAGAAAATAAAAAAATTAATATTGCAGTATCCTATTCAACAAATTATATTCATTCATTAATAAATGAATTTAATTTTTTAAATCTATTAAATGTTATAAAATACGTAATATTTAATTTACGTAAACAATATTATTTACTATTAAAAAGTAATAATAAAGAAAATCACTTTGCGATGAAATGTATTGATTTATCAATTGATTTGTTGAATCTCCTCAAATAATTAAATTCAATCATGATCGTAACCATTTTATTTTTATTGCGATCATGCCAACACTCTTAGAAATGATCGGTTTCGTACAAAACTGTTAAATATTTGAGGTTTTGTGTAGAATCAAGAATAAAAATTTTTAGTATAAATTGCTCGTTTCTTGCAACAAGTTTCGTGTCATCTGTATTATGTTCTAATATTGCATATCTATTCTCAATTAATTTTTAGCATGCTAGCTGAAGACGTAATTAGTCCAATCCAAATAGGATTTATCTGCTTAATAATCAACTATTATTCAGAAGTTATTCAATCATCCAAATTAAATAACCTTACATTTTTTGCATGTCATTCAATTTTTAAATGAAAATGTCGATTTTGAAACGGTGTTGTCCGTCTTTTTTACTTTCAATTTGAATAATAAATGAATTTAATTATTAACTATTTGAATATACTTTTTCCAACTATTTGGTGGACTTAACTTTAGAGATTAATGACAGAACGGCGAATTTGTAATAAGAAATAGCTTTTTTGAGCAAATTAATTATTTTCTTGATCATATATTTAATCGTTTTTCGGATCCATTGAAACGTTTATTTTTTTCTCAAGTAACTATTTTTAAGAGTGTACTGCAGCTTATATAGAGAGTAAGTTCATAAGATTCTATTAGGGTCAATAGTGCAGTATACAAGTAAGCAGTTTACTATCTTAGGGATGGGAGCTCAGTTCCAGGAATTGGAGATTTTTTTCCGACATTAAATTTACACTGGAAACACGTTGGATTATTACATTTAGTAATAGTATTACAGGAAAATTACAAAACAACAAAAAGGCGACTCATCAATCTATCAGTAAAGAAAGCAGTCCCATAAAATCATTCCGTTTGTTAAAATTGAAGCTTAATGTGTCAAAAACTTCACACTTCAAACACTTCAAAAAGTGTTTTGGAAATGTTCAATACGTCGTCAGAATAACCTTTTTGAGGTATTTTGCAATAAATGTAATTCAGAAATGATTTTTTAGTATACTAAGCAAAAAAAATCGAAAGTTTAACGGGATTCGAGGGGATGGTATCGATACGATGAATAAATCTAAATATATGGTTTTAAAGGCAATTTCATTCCATTTAAATGTGTGCAAATGTCCCTTTGTCCCAATGTCTGTGCCTTACCCCCAACCATATTTTGCTATTTTGGAGAAAATGATATAAAAATTATGTTCTCAGTGAGTATCTGTGAAGTATACATAATTGAAATATCTTCAATTGACATTTCGGTAATTTTTGTTTCACAAATAATGTATCAACTGCAGACGCGGCAGTGCTACAAGATTATTCCTTTACTTACACGCAATGATACTTATCGAAAAATGAGTTTTCGCGAAAGAAATATTAAAAATGTATGCCCTAACACGGGCATTTTAATTATTTTAATTTATTTAATATTCCTATAATATGCCTATAATATTAATATGATTTCAATAATGTACCCAGAATATTAAAAAGTGATTAAAATAATATTAATATAATGTAGCAGAAATATTATTTTTTTAAAATGAAGAGTGCAGAATAACAAAAATATATTGTAAGCTCCAGATACCTATAGGTAATAAAAAAATATATATTATAGTATACTATAATAAAATAGTCGTTGTAGCTTAATGCATAAGACGCTATATTTAAAAAATGAAGTACCTTTGTTTCAATCCTTACAATTTGTTTAAATTTTATCTATTGCGTACAATTTTATTATTTTTTTTCAATTTCTTTCAAAAAATATTGAAAAAATATTACTAAAATATTATTCTTATGTTATTTAAATAATACTGGTTCATTATTTAATGCGGACATTCAACATTGTAGAAATATTATAAGTAAATTATTTTAATATTTTTTTAAGATTTAAATAATATTATTATAATATTATAGGCATATTATTGCGTGATAGGGTATTTATGGATAATAGTTCATATGATGTATATTTTCACGACATGTCGTTAAAATAACCAATTTGAAAAAATACGCAATAAATATATGCATAGAACATTCTGGCGACATATGATCGATACAAGAACTCATATTGAAAAAATATGTTTACAAAGTATTTTGATTACATGGTTCCGTAATGAGTTTTAAATATAAATAAATGAAATAATACGTGTAAGTCGAATTTTGACGACGCGTCGCTAAAATAGATTCTTCACATACTTTTAAAACGGCGACGTCGCCGAAATGTGGTCCGAGTCGTCAAAATAAATGTTTTATATGATTTTCCGTCGCTGGAATTATGGTTACATATATATATATATATATATATATATATATATATATATAATTGAATATATGCCGCTATACATGTTATATATACGAACTGTTATGTATGGAATATATATCCAATGCATATATAGAATTGTAAATAAGCAACCATATACAGAATAATATAAATGCAACGATATATGAAGCCATATATATTTATATCATATATTACATATATGGAATTTGAAATGGGCATTTATATATAGAAAGATATATAATCATATATATATATAATATAGTATTTCTATATATGATGATATATATATATAGCTATATATACAATTACATACATGCCGCCATACGTGTTATATATACGAAATGTTATATATGGAATATATACCCAATGCATATATGGAATTGCATATATACGGTCATATAGTTATGTATATATCTATATACATGTTACATATATAAATATACATATACATATACATATTCGATTGCACACATGCAGCCATATATAATTTACATATTGAGTTATATATGTGCGGTTATATATATGTTCTATGTATATATGTAGATTGGAATTGAATTATATGACTTCTATGACTGGCATATATGGTTCATATATGCACAGATGTATAAGCATAAATTCATACCAGAACATATACGCGACACACGTGGGGCATATGTGAGACATATATACAATTCTAAATTAGTTTTGGATTTTCATAAATTACTTTAGTTTAGTTGTCGTAGTTACCGTGACTATCATAATTGCTTACCATTATATTCTTCCAGGCGTTTGTATCAGGGTGTTCACGTGAGTGGACATAGGCGACTAGGGAAACAAATTCGTCCGATCGAAATGAAGGGAAAATAATTTATGTGTAACAGCCATAACTCATGCCACGGCGCAACTTCGACGATCCCAAAAGAATTCGATCATTTCAATTTCTCAAGTAATAAAATCTTGACAAAACTGCAAAGTTGTAGTTACGTTGGCAATAAAATAAGAGTGAGAGAAAGAGCAAAAGGGAGGGAAAAAAAAAAGGAATGACAAATAGTCAAATTGCTTTTCAAATTCTCACAAAGCTCGTAAATTCAATCATATATAATACGAGTTGTTCAGGTCAACTAGTTATTGCGAGTAACCCCTGGAATCCAAGTTGACTCCGCGTTCGCGTGAGATGAACGCTCAGCCGATGCGAGAAAATCAATCATCTCAGAAACAAGCCATGAAAAACTTCGGGAAATAAGTTGTTCGGCGTACAACCATTCCACCGGCCCATGGAATCAGGGTACTTTCGAAGTTTCGGCACTCGGCGAATACTGCGCCATAAACCATCAAGCGGAGAAACACGAATCAGAGTAGCAACACTTTTCATGGAAATAAAAGGTTGAGGTAGCTGTGAAGATGCGTTGAGCATTTTTGTCAGGGAAGGATATATTTTCAGTTTGATCAATTATTTGATTGTATAATGATTGCAACATTTTTTTTAAGTAAGAAGGGCTATGGAATTAATTATGTTCTGAGTCAGTTTCTCTTGACCTTTGTTTGAAATGACATCATAAACATTTAATCCATATTTCTATGTTATTATCTTGATAAATTTGAAAATAAAAATTCAACTAAAATATTTGTGTTATCATATTTTAAATTTTTTATTTGCATAATTTATTTTGGTAAAAATTAGGGTTGTCTACTGTTTGGACAAATCGAAAAAGTTCGAACATGTTCAGAAGGAGTTTGAACGTGTTCGAATTTTTATACCCATGTAAAAATCTTATATATGTCCCATATATGGGTCATGTATGGGGTAACTGTATGTTATAATATACTAGTATATTTGATCTATATATGGTCCACATATAGCACCATATATGGAGTTACATATACGTTTAGAATATACGGAGCATAAAAATTTGTTTAATAAAATACTTATGATACGTTCAATTATAACACAAAAATGAGTCGTAATTACAAATTTCAATTAGAAACAATTAACAGAATAAAATACTATTCATT
>JABFQB010000285.1:0-11315 GCA_022817105.1 Pseudanteris insignis
AAGATACAATAAATTAAGTTATCGAATCATGCAAATTTCAACGATTGAATGGCGAATAATTTTTTCCAAAAACTAAACCTAATTATTATGTTTATTTGCGATCGTAATCACGTTGGTCGTCACGCTGAACGAAATACTTCACATCGAATTTCTCGTCTAAAGGAACCGGATGTCTGAAATATGAAGTAAAATCTAAAATTTTCCATCGACATGAATTAAATTTCACACAACTTCGTGACGTAACAAAATAACAGTACTTTTATTTATGACGAAATTTGCGGTGGAAAAAGGCGTTATTCGTAGAAGGCATTTTATCACCATCAATAAGCAATAGCTTAAACTGTCCGGAGCCCTCGGAAGTGACGTTTCAAAATCCTCGCAAGCAGAACAAAAATAAATCGATCCTAAACACATCCGAGCGAATTTGATTCCCTTTTCTTCGAATTTTCGAGCGCGCCGGCCACATAACTCACGCGCTCGAATAAAAAGCCCGGGCTATGAAAGAAGAACACCCTTGCCGGCGGAATCCATTTAGTTCATTAGGACACCTTCACGGGGACCCCTCTTCACGCTCTCAGCGTCCAACCTTTAGGCTTCACGTACCATTCCCGCGCCCTTTCTTGCGCAGTCTCACTCTCGTTTACTGTAAATTAATCTCCAAATCACTTGGAACTCTCATTATCCGTACGCTTTGATCGCCCACGAGCTGTAACTCCGTCACAAAATTCCCGTCTCGTCAAGGTAAAACTCACCTGGGCAACTAACTACCCTCAAATTGGTTTCGTCTGCTTTAAACATGCGGCAAGTTTTGTGCTATAGCAACCCCGACTACGCTCGAAATCCATAATCAGAGCCTGGCGCCGTCAGCTACCGGAGGGTCACTCGGCAGCGCCGACCTGCGATTCTTTTTCCCCGCTTTTGTCCAATAAAAGATCATACGGAAACCCAACGAGAAATTTTCTCGCTAACTTAACGCGTCGATAATTGCTTTTCTCCATCGACAGCATGTCTCACGCCTTTATTCACATATGATTATTTTTTATATGAAAAATAAAAAAAATATAACGAGAGGATAATTTAAAAAAATTGTATTAGAATTGATTGATTACTTTGAATTAGAATTATTTACTGTATGCAGAACGGAAAATTAAATTACCTGTATTACTGTATTTACGTATTGTTAGTGATTTGTACTGAAATTTTTTAGAACGATTTGTTTTTCTCAGATCGACAGCAAATTCTTAATATGAAATATGGTCGCCGTCAAATAAAAATTAATATAACCAAACTTATAAAACAATAATATAGTTTTCACAATTATTTCTGATAAATTTCAGAATGTTCTGAAGAAAATAAAAGAAAATAAATATATTTTATAAATAAATATTAAAATAAAAGTTAAAATAAACCATATGACATGTACAGTAGTGATCGCATCTTTTTCTCAAACCTAAAGAATAATTCTACTATTTATGAGTATAAATCCACTTATTAAAAGAATATTTTCACTCAGCTTCAGTATATTATTATTCAACGAATTTTATTCTAAGCTTAAGAATGAATCTTCTTAAGTGATTTTTAAGTAGAAAATCTACTAATCATAAATAGATTCCACTAAAGATAAGTGGACTGTTTTTACAGTGTACTAACCGAAATTTATCCATTTAAAATAAGATCGTAAATTGTATCGTTGAAGTAGCAGAAAATTTTTGAAATACTATAATAATTTATTCGTTTTTTTATTTGATAGACCAACATAATTGATTCAAGTCAATTAAATAATTTTATCAATATTTTTTGAACATGCAGTATAAATAAAATTTTAGAATTAATGATTTTCTATCCTTCTTAGAGCGATGTTTTATGTAACTTTAATTCATAATTTGTTGTTTTATGAATAATTATTCATGAGTCGCTCACAAAATTTGTAATAATTAAAGACAATTAAAAAAATAATATTTCTTGGTTATGAATTCAGAGTTTGATGAAATTATATATCATTCGCAATTCGCAGTAAAACAACTAAAAATTTTGATAAATAATTTATTATGCGAAGCTAAATTTTACTATATCTATTTACTATAAATGATAAATAAATTAATATAACGTATATACAAACAAAAAATCCAGTTTTAAATACTTATTTATTCTCATAGAAACTTAATACAACTTACAAGCATCATGAAAAAACACTATCATGCACCGAAAAAATTGTAGACCATTTTACAAAATTTTAAGATCCCTTTCGACAGAGATTAAACGCAAACGTGAAAACTAAACAATTAAACTCGAATAGACCCAAGTCAACTATTTGTTTTACATCTAATCAAACAGCCATCAAAGTTTAAAGTTAATTGGCCAATAAATGACGTAACGAAATTTACGCGCGCAAAAAGTATTACGCGGATGATGGAAAAGGATGTTATCGCGACGATAAGCCTGAAACATAAAATTATGCCGATAATCACCAGAGTTACCTCGCATGCGTTTTTTAACACCCACGAAAATGATACTATAAATCGTTTCTTTCGTGCGAGCAACGAGTATCGATCAACCGGTGCAGAGTAACTTGCCATGCCTCGAACGAATTAGAATAAAATCCTCGTCCAATTACCAGAAACATAGTACTATTCTTACATTAATTTCAGCCTCACAAGATGATCCTTTTAACGTGGAATAGAATCCTCTTAAAAAATTTATTGAAAAGAAACTCTATTTACGACGAAACCATCGCAGTTAATGGTATGGCAAACGCAATTTCATTGATAAGACTGATGCTTAAAATCCACCTTGTTAACTCAAAAAAGGTTATCACGAAATGCAAAGATTCGTGGAAGGAAATTTTCGACGGCAAATCCTACGTTTGGGGAGAAGACAGGGGAGAACAGAAAAAATGTGTGTTCGGATGGATTCACTAATTGGGCTTTGGTAGCTGATTTAAATAGTAATTGGATAGCCGCGCAAAGATGGATGGCCTATTAATCAATCGATGCGCCTGGTTTCATGACGAACAGTAATAGCAAAACGCTTGAACAGTTGAATAGTCGAGTGTTACTAGTGAGCTTGACCCCGATGCCGCTGATGGATGAGTCGCTTGTCGGTACTTGTGTTTTTTTTACAACTGCGAACGCAGCGCCGTAGATGGATCGTGGAAAATATCAACGCCAGATGGATTCACTTTTATTTGAAGCATCATTGTGTCTTCGGCTTGCGAATTTTTTTTCACTAGCCACGACGTATTGTTATAGAAGGTCCAATTTAAGTCGCTACCAACGCTGTATAAATGAAAAATATTAATTCTCCAGGACAGAAGATCAACCGTTCACTGTAAAAAGAGAATGTAAAGTTACATGCATATTTCCGTTACGAGTAATTAAAATATAAAAATAGGGTGAAATATTTCATAACAACACTCACTGAATGACGTCTTTGACGAAAAAAATAATTGATTGCATCAAAACAAAATATGTCTTGCTATTTAGCTAAGAAACGAACATCTTCGCACGAGAAAATTTCTTCGGTCATACTATTTTAAGACAAGACAATGACTTGTGATTCATGACAAACAAAAAATAACTTCATACATGATGAATAACTTGTATTAAAAAAGCATAAGGTACACTGAGAAAAATAAATCAAAAAAGTTATTATATATTATCGTAAACACGGAATACTCTTGAAAAAACAATTAACAAATTTTGTAATATCATGAAAATTTAAAAAAATGTTTGATAAATTATTATAAAGATAAAAAATTGTACTATATTATATTGTTATTTTTCTCATTATATCAAGAGTATCCCCACTTTGCGATATTATATAATAATTTTGTCAACTATCTTTTTCTCCGTGTATTAAAGGATAATAATAACTATACCTCCATGAATAATTTATAAAATTTATGTTTGAAATAAAACTTAATTTTAAGCATAACCGATTAACTTGAAAATTGTATTTTAATTTATTTGAAAACTTTTTTTTTTCTCCGTGTAGATATAATGAAAAAAGAAACACCTTTTCAACCTAGTTAAACGTCAACAATAATCATATGTTGAATGATCTTATTTTCATCGGTACCTAGAGTATGAGCAATGTACACGGAGAAAAATATTATCGTTAATTTATCGATTTTCAACTAATGTAAAAGTAAATTGATGCTATTATAATTATTTTAATTACTGAAATAATATATTTTTATATATTTAAAATAACACTATCAATAATGTAAACTAATTGTATTTTCCCAAATATAATAAACATAGAATTATCAAAAATATAATGTAATTGAAGTTAAAATTTATGCCTTGTTGTATTAACCTCCATATTATTATACTGCAGTCTGCTAATCGTTAATTAATCGTTAAATCTTAATGGAAAAAAAAAATTCTATTATTCATTTTCATAAACTTTTCAATCGTCTTAAAATGTTTATATGTTAGCAAAATAGTTACAGAAGACTTCATTTTGCTTGGTAGCAATTGCAATAGGTACAACATACTATTTTTCTCAGTGTACAAATTTGCATGTACACCACCGTTGTCAGCGACATCTTTTCTGATGACGCTTTTAATACATGCTGATAACCAGCTAATTGAGTCTTATTAAGGTCTCCACGATTATTCTAGTTAAGTTATTAGTTAACTAGTTTACAATTAATTATTTAGTGAAAAATTGGACGGAAATTATGTAAAAATGATACACAAAAAACCCAATTAACTTAGATACAATGATAGCTAAATAAATGTTGGAATACAGTTCATAAAACTTCTTAAAATTAGATACAAAATAAAACCGAAAAAATCCTGAAATTTCAACAAATTTCTAACACTGTTGTTATTCGTGTGTTCCCGAAAACTTCGCTGAAGCCTGTCGAGCGATATGATAATCCACGCTAACTTCTAATGACTGAATTTCAAGGAATTTCGCGCTCATAATTGAGCTCTGTTAACACGGGATGGTTATCGATTTCGTTGAGCTGGGGAGGTGGAGAAAAAAAAGTTACGACAGTATCCTTGATCAAAAGCCATTGTACTTGGCCACTGATGGGCTGCGTAACGATAGAAAGCGAGTACAGTTTTATATTGATTAAGTTAATTTGTCGGCTTAGCAGTTGAACGTTGGACTTCAATTATGAGAATTGGAAGGTAGATGCGACGAGTAATACAATTACCGAAATATTAATTGTACGTCTGCGAACGGTCGGAAATTTCGAGCGAAGAATCTTTGCGATGAGAAACGCGAGAAAATAATGTAAACGAATGGATTCGGTTTGTAAAAGGGTTTGAAGGCACGCGGCGATAATTCGTCGTAAACCTGAGTACTCTGTACAACGCGGGAATTCGTTTTCCATAACTTTCACGACCGTATGCTCACTTAATTAACTACAAACATAGTTACATCCCGTAAACGTTGCCCATTCGCAATTCGCGTGCATTCGTTTTGGCCAAAAATCAAATGAATTCACAACTGCAATTTACGAGATAGTTTCTGATCCCGAGTTTATGAGAGATTTGAATAAACTTAGAGGAGAGTTATTGGCCATTCGCTAACCGTCGCAATTTAGCTATATTATCAACGTTATTTAAAATTATTTGCATGAATTAAATCTTGCTGGAACGCTTAACGCGGTCTCCTTTGTTTCACTGTTGCTACTCCTTTATACGAGTTTATACGAAAACAAACAGGGTCTCAAATCAGCCATTGTCCTGCATTTTGTGAATTAAGGTGCATACCCAATTTATTATGACGAGGCGCATGAGATATATCATTGCCACGATACAAAATAATTTTACTTGAAAGAAAATTGCTACGAAGATAGCGTTGCTATTAGACATAAAGCTAAAGCGTTAATATCTGTAAATTTCAGAATATCTTCAACAGATATATGCTGCAAAAACTAATGTTTCTATGGTATTTCAATAAAATTTCAAAATAATATTCATCGTGTTTTATTTTCATTTTAAAAATATTAACATTTTAAATAAACACAGGACTGTTTTAATATGAAACATTTTAATGTTTCGGAATAAAACACGTTAAGTTTTATTATCAATAAAAACATTTAAAAATGATTCAAATTTTGAAATGTTATTTTGAAAACGCCCAAAATGTTCCATATATGGGCAAATTAAATGTCTAAGAAACAATCTAGTTGTACGCACTGACAACATCATTTTCGCTGTTTCTCAGATGTTTTCAAACCAAACTGTTCGCGCGCATGCGCAGCAAAAAATGTTCCTCGCGGCGAAAGCTACAACATAACCTATAAATTTCGTTATGACGGGTTTTCAGAAAGTAAAACATTCTACTTCAAAAGATCTACAGGCGTTTCAAAAATGAGGTCATTAAAACTCTGCGAAACGTTTTGAAAGCGGGACCAAAAACACTAGTTTTTGCAGTGTAGTATAGATACTTTAAAACATAACACACAATTTCTGATAATGTGTTCAAAATACTATTAAACATAGTAATATTTCCAACAATTTTGCTCTCAGCGTAACATAAGATTAAACAAAGTTATGTACAAAATTTCGCAGAAACCATTTTATAACTTTCGTAAATTAAAAAAAAACATGAATAAATAATTTTATTATAGTTCATAATTATTATCACATATTAAAATTTGAATCATTTATATTCAATCACTTATTCACCTCAATTTCTTCTGAATGTGGAATATAGAACGAAAACATAAATATACGAAGAATTTAAACGCAGGTTAAAATTAGTACTCGAGATTAGCTTCAATGATTTAACGTGCAATGAACGCTATTTGAAAATTATGTTGCCGTAGACAAAAGGTCATTGATGGAATGTTGGAAATGCGAATGAGATTCCCGCGGTTTGAATATAGTACGATTTCTCAGGGTATGATAATGTCTTGTGGAACAGCATATGAAATTCGCATATAATCCATATCCGGAAATCAGTCCAACGTCATGAAAAATTTCAAATTTTGCGTGAATTTGGTAATCGGTTATATAAATATGTAGACATACCTTCATAAATATAATGTTATCACATTTTTATTTGTACAGTCAACTTCAATGTTATTTACTACTACTTCATAATAACTTATATTAGTTCCGATTTGAAATTAATAATTTATTGCACTTATAAGATTTTATCAATGATTAGTAAATAATAATAAGTTAACTATTATGATTTTAGGATGAATAAAATTTTAGAGCATTGTTTTTGATGTTTCAACTTATGTAATAGATATTCTGAAAAACATGTAAACGTGTGATGCGAATAATTGAATATGTAAATTTATAATTATTACTGTAGGCTTGAACAGAATTTTTTTTTATCCTTTTTTAAATTAACTAATATAATTTATCACTGTCTTTTACCTTGTAAATATAAAAATTGTTTCTACAACTGACTCTTGGTTCATAATTTCTAAGGTGGTTCATTGTTTCATGTGTTCATTCTTACCCAAGTAAAAATTTGGCCTAGAAGCTTGTGAGGCTGTTATAAGTTTACGAAATTGCATCGGAAGCTCTCATAAGGAAAACTTACAAGATCCTCTCAGGAAATGTAAGTGGTCTACTATTGATTGCCTTGTAATGTATAATATCAAGCAAAAATGTCGTCCAGTTTTTGGAAAGGCACTTGTTATTTTCTATTCATTTTTATTTTCACTTCATTCATCGCCTTCTTAATTTTTTAGCGGAATAAACTTTCCAAGTCTTGGGATTGAACTCCCGCCCCCGGGAGTCTACTGAGTCATAGATCCTGATAGAATCACTAAGAACTCACCGTCTATATAAGCTGCAGTGCTTTTATCACATTTACAAGTACAACTATAAAATTTCTAAACTAAATTTTTGTCGCGTTTGTATAGTCCCAGTTTAACTTTCAAGTAACTCATGAGCATTGCCCTTGTTAAGCTAGACTTTTATTGTTGCAAGTAATACCTAGTTTACCCTTGCAAGTACCTTACTAGATTTTTGTAAGATTCACTTAGGCTAGTAAGCCTTTCAGAATACTTACAAGAGCCTCGCAAAAAATAGAGGTAGCCTAATAAAATTTTTACTTGATACTTACTAAAATACTTACTTTTTCTCAAACTTTAATATTATATCTACTAAGTTAAAGAATATTTGTACTCAGTTTCAGTATATTACTATTCGGGGGATTTTATCCTAAGTTTAATAATAAATACTTTTAAATGATTCGACATGATGAGTAGACAATCTACTAATTATAAGTAGAATCCATTTAAGATAGGTGGACTGTTTTACAGTGTTTCCTAATTGAATTTTGACTATTTTTCGACTTACTGAAAGTAATCAGTTTGTTTTTACATATAATCATAATTTTACACTCGGAGGAAATTATTTCATACAAAATCATGGAATTTTTCAATGTAGATGATTAATATTTTATCAATATTTATCGTAACATTTATAATTTTTTATAGTACACTCTCTTATAAAAAGGCATTGTTTTGCGAAGAATATTTTAATCTCTTGTGATTTTCAATTCATTACACAAGCAGAAAAATGTTTTAACATTGTTTACTAGACTTAACAGTAAATTAGGAATAATCTTATTCATTTCTAACTTATATTGTCAAAGCGCAACGAAATTAATACGCAATTGTCTATATTTATATCAATATTTCTCATTTAAATAGTAAAATTTGTAATTAAAAATAACAAGATTCGAAAGAAATCTTGTATAAAACAGTTTTTAAATGATTTATTACAATTTTTATTATGTTTTTTCTCTCAATGTATTGACCAATATGATAAAATTATTGTACAGTTATTATTATATTTATTTATAATTTTAATTAATTATTATTAAGTTAAAATATATTTTGTTGTCTATAATGAATTAGCTATTGCAGTTAATAAGTTTAACGTCCTAATATGAAAATTGATCAATAATGTGTGGCAAAAATCGAATATGTATCATCACTAGAAAATTTAAACTGCTAAATGGTGTATGTTATTAGTGGCAGGTTTAGAAACGATCAAAAGTTTTAGAAGTTGCGCAACAGTTTCTTAGAAGTCAATTCGTATTATGCTGTTCAATATACCAAAAGCGGTTTCTAGAAAAACATATTAAGTAAGAAACAAATGCGATGTATTAGAAAGGGTCCGGTAATGAAATAATACTATATTAGGTCAAATGTTTTGAACTACTTAATAACTGTACAGGATATTAATTGTGACAATATTCTTAGTGTATAGCAAATAGACTTTTATTTTATTTTATTATATAACTATCATTATAGTAATATTTAGAGTTATTCTAAACTGAATATAACTTCATGGGTATTCAACGGTTGTTTGGTCAAGTGTTCTCGGATTTTCCGAGAAAGGTTCAGGGATTTTAATAGTTACCGTCGTCACTACCGTTAATTAAAAGCGCGCGTCCGACATTAACGAACAGAATCGATGTCCCGCACTTGGGTCTCTCTGAAAATCCGAGAACTTGAGGGTTTATCTCTGTAATGCCAATCAAACAATATTTCGTTAATATTGTACCAAATAACAATAATCCTGGGGCTGTATACCAATTATTCATTAAGATATTACTACTTAAACGTGCTTGTAGATTTAACAATGTGCACTTAAGTTAAATTCAGTTCATAAATACTCGAGTGTTTCGGCATAAATTAATTAATGGAATTTCACCTAGTTTTTTTCCGTGTATACATTACACTAAGGTAATACATACATTATGAAAATAAAACTAAAAATTTTTCTACGCGAAAAAACTGAGGCGCTTCTTAGCTAATACGTAACCCTTAAATACAAAGAAATGTTTGTCAAAAGGAAACAAGTCTAGATAGTAAGCTGCTTGGATGTAATGTTTTATGTTTTGGTTACTTACTTCATATTCCGGTCTTTTATTTAAGAAGCATTCACATTTTCTAATCACATTTAATAAGTATTAAATAGTTGAAATTTATTATTCTCATTTTTCTCAGTGTAGAATCCACTTGATGAATATATAATGTTTTTACAGTGTAGTAAGCTACTATAGTATACATTATATATAGTTACATTATATAATTGATTATTTTAAATCTTAATTCTATAATAAGGTAATGAAGAAATTGATTTATTCTTATAATTGATAATAATAATTATTTTACAGAATCTTGGGTGGAGTTAAATCCAACTTCTACAGACAGGATAACGCCATTACCTTTTAGTAGTGGTAGTGAAGAATACCTTCGACTTTTGAGAGATGCACAACGGGATTCAACACAATCTTCTGCAAGACATTCTCTTGCTTCATCTCGACGTGACACTCCAAGGGAAACGTAAACACAATTTTTATTTATCAAAAATAAATAATAATATCTTACGAAACACAGTATAGAAAAAACAATGAATCTTCGTCTATTCTAATTCTATCTTATTTATATATTCTATATATTCTAATCTTATTCTAATTCTATTTTAACTAGAGATTTGTATGCGTAAGCGTTGCCTTGAGCAAAATTTGGTCTAGTTAATATGAGCCATAGTAAGGAAGAATAGTAAGCGATACTTGACGAGTATAACATAGAAATATAGACCTAGCCTTGTAATTAAACTCACCATTAATGATTAATTAATTAGTCAACAAGTAAACGTTTAAGCTAAATTAGACTTTATATTAATGTAAACAATTTTTTTATAATCATAAGACAACTTTTCAATTTTCTTTTCAACTTCAAAATAGATGAAATCAAATTTTAAATAAGGAATCAATTAGATTTTAAACATTCAAAATTTATAATATGCATATTTTTTATAGACCTAAAAGCCCTCCAAACAGTCCAAACACAGAACTATCAACTGAAGATGAATTAAAAAGTGTATATATCAACTATAACTGCAACAAGGTAAGTCATTTATTATAAAAAAAATTGTCAAATCACCATTGACTATTAAACAATTTATTCAAAAATAATTCGTTTATAAAATTGTTATTGATTTATGACTTATATTCTAAGAGAGGGAAAAAAATAAGAAAATTTTTATTACTTAGCAATTATTTATTAGTTATTTTTTTAGATGAAAAATAATAATAAATCAAATAATATTTAAATAGTGAATGAATATTAGCTTTTAAGGATGGAGAAATCATAGAAAAAAATTCTGATTGGATTTACGAAGGGAGTTCCCGGCCTGATCAAGTTCCTCCGAAGTACGCTATAATTAATACAATTAATTTTAGTTTCAAATTCAAACGAAATGTAATTATACTGACGATTTTACATTGTTAGACTATGGAAATTCAAACATCCTCTGGGCATGACCAAAAGAAAAAGTTACAGTATCCGCACAGCCAAAGTTGGAAAT
>JABFQB010000286.1:0-11312 GCA_022817105.1 Pseudanteris insignis
GATATTCAATAAAATACCTTAAATAGTAAATATGACCAAAAATTTATTGTACCGAATTAGAGCTGATCACTGGTGGTGGATCACCTAGCCTTAAGGGAGCAAGCTGTTCATGCAAATTTGAAGCTGCAGAATGTATTGATTGATTATGTTGACCCGTTGGTTTACAGGTGCCACATTGAACACAACGGGTTGTATTTTGGTAATTAAGATAAGTGCACACTTCACAGGACCATTTACCAGCAGAGGGTACATTTTGACTGTAATTTTGAGAGCCATGAATGTACGGATCTGGACTGGAGGACTGAACTGGACCAGACGCGACACTTGATCCTGAACGCTGTGGACTTTGATCACGTAATCTGTAAATATCTTCGGTCAGAAGAGGCTTCATACCTCTGCACATAGTGCATTTCAGCGATGAAGGCCAATTTTCATAAGTGCAATATTCACAAGTCCATTTTGCTTCACTTTCTCTAAGTTTGCTACCCATTTTTTCTGAAAGAACATAAATCAAAATGATATAATATATTTTATTATGTTTCACATTTATGAACAATTTTTTTCCAAAAGTAAAAACCCTGTATGTGATTTAAATAATAGGATTATTGATAGAAGTATTAATATATTTGATTGGGTATTATATATAATATATTATACACAAAACAGAATTAAATATGCATAATTTGATATAAATATTCAATAAAAAAATGAACAAAATTAATAACTATTTATAAAATTCAATTACAATATTATCATATCACATTATTCAATTGACTACTTTTTGATTTCTTACTAGAAAAACATACTTAGCCAAAAGATAAATTAAGCCAAAATACCTTAAATTATAGTTATCAGTAGTAAGTGATAACTTTCAATTTTGAAGTTTTTATAAGTCCTGTTTGTATTTGGCTACAACTTTATTTTCCTTCAAAAAATTATTTATCTGAGAGTAGACAGGGTATAACCTGCTTCTTTTCCTCTACACCTAGCGTCACGTTTTTGACATTTTTAGTTTGTATAAACTCCTGGAAGCTGTCCAAATTCTGCAATGTAAATAATAAATATCAAAATTAGTCTTCTATACATATGAAGTAATAAATCATGTACAAAATTTACGGATATATTTTTTTCAATTTTTCAAATATATAGTTTAGTTGTAACTTTGAATTTTATTAGAAAAAATTATGTTAATATAAAATTGACTTTCAAAATGTGTGATTAAAAAAAAAATATTTTAAACAAAATCTTACAAATAAATTATTTTAATTATGCTTGCTGTTGCTGCATACATTAATTAGCAATTTCGGCCTAATCAATTTATATATTGAAAAGTTAAGTAAGCATATTACTAAATAGGTATATTTATCAAATGCTCACATTTTTGCTTGTCTATTAATAATCTTAGACAAAGCTTAATACTTTAATGTGTTAAATAACTTTTATTCTCAAGTCTTAAATTGTCACTTTTTCAACATTGCGCCTTGGATCATTATCAAAAATATATATCAGTATGTATTCAACAATGATGGTAAATGTGTTACATTTTTTGAATAAAAAGAAAAGTTAATATGATGCAATATCAATGTCAAGTCAAAGTTATACTAATATGAAAACAAGTTCAATATATTAATATCATATTGTTATATTGATACAAAATATTAATAATGTAACTTGTATCATATTATATACACTTATTGTACAAATAATGTTATTCATTATTCTAAATCTTCTCATAATTCTTGAAAAAATAGTAACTATATGTAACCTCAAAATATAAAAACCTTGGAGTTTTGGTATGGAATTTATACAGGAACTAATCTTTAACACAAGCAATAAATAATTTTTTTATTATCACAAAGCAATATAAAAATATACATAAGTTTTTAATATAAGTGAAATTTTACAACGAACATCTGTTATTAAAATCAGTTTAAATATAATGAATTTTGACAAGTAATCAATAATGATCGATAAACATTATTCAAACAATATAGATAAAGAATGCATATAATAATTCACCCAAATATGCTTATAAAGTGACAAAAGAAAATCATTTAGTATACATTTTAAAAAGTTTCATCAATATTAATGTGTCTAAATAAATAAATTATTAAGAAAATTGATAAAAATATGTCAAGATTTTTTCATCAGAAACAATACTGATACATGACCCAATATCTGGAGTGTTAATGAAAATAACAGTTTGTTCTGTGGTTTATAAAAATCATTAATCAAATCAAGCTGAAACAACATGAAACAAGGATGACACAGATATCATTAGAATGTTGGGAAAATAGATATGTCATGACACACATTACTCTAGTATACAATCTCAAAACCACAAATCCTTGTCTTACGGTAAATTGAATAAATCAGAATTATTGCAAGAAGAATAAATGCAATGCAAATCTTGCCTCCCACTACTTTACTTCTGCAAAAAAGTTACACATACATAGGGATAAGTATGCCAGCCAGCAAAGATACACACTCATAACGGCATTAGACAGTCTGCACCAATGAAAACTCAATGACGAATTACACTACAGACATGCCTGTAAACAAAAACAAAAATAAAAATCAAAACAAATGTCTTTCAACGTGCATTAAATTAGATGTTTCGGTGGATTTGGAGGTAGTGCACTTGAGTTAAAGTGATGTTAAAATTATTCGAATAATTTTTAACTTTTTTATCTACATTGAGAAACCACAATGGGGTTAAGTTGCGGTTAGAAAGATGTCGATTCGGGGAAAGCGAGCTGAGACACGAGCTAAGACCAGAGACGTGGTGTCGCTCAGGAAATCCGCGTCCATGAAAAATCACCAGCAATGACGAGTCGATAATAAACAGGCGGACTCACTGATTGGTAGTGCGAGCTGACGGTCACGATACAGGACGCGTCCTCGGCTCGGAGCTCTGGCCCGCGTTTCGCGATCGTTGCTCACTCACTCGCACTCTCGGCACAACGAGCCGACGTTCGTCCGGACGCTTTTTCTTCGTTGGCATCAAACGTTACGGACGTCGTTGAGAAAATAGGTTTCAACAGTCATCCGTAAACCATGCAGAGCTGCCAACTAAACAACAAACCTTTACATTTTTACCAACTTTAACGTGAAAGTTGAAAGCTCGATGGTGTTGAATGGACAACAAACTTACCATACCAACCATATAACAAAATGAGCGTAATTTTAGGTTGGTATTGGTTGGTGAGATCTGGTAATTGATCGGCAATTTTTTGCAAGTAACATTAAGAGGATGACATACCGGATCCCGAACTCCAAATTTTGGTTGCGATTTCTACGTTATCGACTTATGTTTTTTTCACGTTTTTACAATTATGATACATCGAAACCGATTTTCTAGAGTTATGCGGTTTTTTTATACAGAAACCACTAATTTAATGCACGACAATTGGGATTACTTTGTATATTGAAGTAAAAAAATGGGACCGAAACTTGACAACGTCAACATAGAAAATACGGGACTTCGATATCTTGTATTGCATCCTCTTAACATGCTATTGCTATGAGCATATGTGGTGGGGGTAATAAACCGCGAATTAAATTAATTGAAAATTTGTAACAAAACAATATAAATTGTTTATTATGTTAAAATAATTAATTCTTTATGCGAAGATTTTACATTAAAAACTTTTAAAAAGACTTACAACAAAGACAAGTAGTAAAATCGGAATTTTCTTTCTCTACATTAGTAAAACACGCGCATCAGTGAAATCGTTCATCGTTCCATATTTAGTAAATTTCATTAATAAAACTTAAAAGCTAAAAGGTATTTACAATCTAGAGCTAACTTCAAAGACCAAATGTAAACAGATGCATGTCATGGAATGATAATTTTATAAATTGCATCCTTAAAACAACCTAAGGTAAATTCGGTAAATACAACAATAAAGTTTTACAGATACAGCAAAATTGTTGAACCTATTTATATTTATGAAAATTGAATTGTTTTATTAAATAATTATAAATATATAATTAAAATTCAATAATCTTTAATATATTAATATTATTCATTTCAACTTGATATAATATAATTATATTTCATAAATTTAACTCAAATGTTAAATATTATCTAAAATTGATAAGTTGTGTCCCTACAAATTTTGAATTGCGTTGTAAACTAAATATATATACTTCAAATTATAAATAAGTTTAATGAATTGTCAATTAACAAGAGATAAAAAATATTATACTATGCATAATTAATTACAGGGAATTAAATTAAGTATAAAATTTAATTAATTTCATTGCTAATAATTTATGAAGAGGTGAAAAAACATTATGACAGCTAATTTAACTATTTTATATGGAAGTGAAACTGGCACTGCGCAAGATACTGCGGAGCAAATTTGGAAATTAGCAAAAAGGTAAATCATTAATTTCAAAGCATAATTATAAACTTATGCTTCATAAATTAATATTTTTACTGTTAAAATTATTGTAATCACTTGTGTTATCATTTTATTACTGAAAATAAAATGTAACTGAAATAGTAATTTAAATATTAAATAAATTTCACAAATATAATTTAAAAATTTCATTTATAGTTTTACCCATAAGAATAATTTATAAAATGCATATATTATTATGAAATAAAATATACTAAACCACTTATTTTAGGTACAAGTACCAGTGCAAAATATCTGCATTAGACGACTATGATATTCAAAGTCTTCCTATGGAAAACATGGTTGTATTTGTAGTGTCTACAACTGGACAAGGAGCTATGCCAGCAAATATGAGACAATTTTGGAAATTTTTATTAAATAAAAAGCATACCGAAGAGTCACTTTCAACAGTGAATTTTTGTGTATTAGGTTTGGGTGATAGTTCTTATCAAAAATTTAATTATGCTGCCAGAAAACTTCACAAGCGATTAATTCAACTTGGTGCTTTACCATTTTTAAAAATTGCATTAGCAAATGATCAAGATGAGCAAGGTATAGATTCTGTGATAAGGCCTTTTATGAACTCATTTTTCAAACAATGGAATGTAGTAACATACATTGATAACTTGAAAATTGATGAAGAAAAATTAATTTCCAAATTTGATGTAAATATTGTCGAAAAATCAGAGGATGCATTAAGAAAAGATATTTATGCTACAATAGAAATAAATAATTTACAAGGACATATAATTAACAATATTAGAACAACATCCAATGGTCATTTTCAAGACGTTAGGTTGATTAAAATTTCTGCAAAAAAATTGAATTACAAACCTGGAGATGTATTATGCATTAGACCTAAAAATTCTAAAGAAAAGATTGAACAATTTTTTGATTTAATGAAAGAAACTAATGCTAGCGTACGAGCAACTACTTGTGTTCATGTCAGTGAAATAGATATTCAACTACCAAA
The DNA here is from genome assembly GCA_022817105.1 of Pseudanteris insignis. Classification (NCBI taxonomy): domain Eukaryota; kingdom Metazoa; phylum Arthropoda; class Insecta; order Hymenoptera; family Scelionidae; genus Pseudanteris; species Pseudanteris insignis. The sequence goes on from JABFQB010000286.1 coordinate 5,380, forward strand.
AGTATTGAAACAAGATTTAACAATAAGAGAATTAGTAGAACAGTATTGGGATTTGAGTGCTATACCAAGCCGATCAGTTATTGAAAACTTGGCTTTAATTAGTCATGATGAATTTGAAAAATCAAGACTTTTTGAATTTTGTCAACCTGGAGGTTTAGATGATTTGTATGATTACATTAATCGACCACGGAGAACAATTTTAGAAGTTTTACATGATTTTCCAAAAACTGTGTCTAGCTTAAATGAAATCAATATATTTGAAATTTTAACTCCTATAAGACCAAGGTCATTTAGTATAGCCTCTAGTTTGAAGTCTGCTCCTGATGAGATTCATATTCTAGTAGCAGTTGTAAGGTAATTACAATCTTTTATAAACTTATCTGTTCATAGAAATAAAACTATTGCTAACTTTCTCTATATTAAATATATGATTGAACATTACTAAAAATGTAAATAATCAATTACATTGCCCTTATTAAAATTAATATTTTAGTAAATTAAAAAAATTATTTATATACTATTTTTACTTTTTTCATTATTAAACTTATAAAACTGTAGAAAATTATTTATTTAGGTATAAAACAAAATTATTTGAGCCAAGAATTGGGTTGTGTTCTAATTGGTTAGCACAGTTGAAATCTCATGATGAAGTGAACTTTTGGATTCAAAGTGGTACTTTTAATTTTGATTATGCAAAGCCAATGGTACTCATTGGACCAGGAACGGGTGTGGCACCATTTAGATCATTACTTATGGACAAAGTTAAAATGAATGAAGATCTTTCAAATTGTACATTATTTTTTGGATGTAGATACAAAGAAAAAGATTATCATTGCAAAGAAGATTTTGATATATTGATGCAAAATCATAATTTAAATCTATTTTGTGCCTTTTCTAGAGACCAAGATCATAAGATGTAAGTTATATAACAAAATTATGTCTATTAAATTAAGCCTATTATTATGTCTAAACTTTTATTTTTAGATACGTTCAACATTTAATAAAAAAAGAAGCAAAGCTTTTATGGAATTTTATTCAAAACGATGCAAGTATATATCTTGCTGGAAATGCTAAAAATATGCCTAAAGCAGTTAGAGAAGAATTTGTAGATATAGCTGTAACACAAGGTGGTATGAATTTGAATGAAGCAGAAGCTTACATTTCAAATATGGAACGTTTTAACAAATATCAATCTGAGATCTGGGTATAGGTGTTAAAAATAAAACAATTATATTGAATATTATAAACTAGTATTTTGTCTAACAGCAGAAATAAAGATAATTTAAATAAACAGTTTTAAATTATTATTATTTGATCAATTTTTAAAATGGAAGTTATGTATCAGATTAATAATATTAGATCTAATAGTTCATATAAATTAAAGTATTATGACCACAAGTGTTTAAATATTTTGTTATATTCAAAAAATTACATATATTTACAAAATACAAGATTTTAATAAATATCAACATATTTATACATCATCTTCTTGTACCCATCCATCATCATCTGAAAGAAATCTTCGTTTAAATGTTGTATTCATGTAAGGTCTCAAAGCCCATTCCGTATCAGCAGCACTTTCAGAATCTAAAGTTCCTAATTTTATTTCATACAATTTCATTTGAAATCTTGGTCCAACTTCGGTCAATTCAATATCTTTACCTTTGAATTTTTTATAAGTATGATGACGAAAAGATATATAATCATCATGATTAGCAAAAGTTATAACTCTTTTGCTCTCTTCTTTAGGAACAGGGAATAGATATTTTAAAATGCTCATAGTTCTTAAACCCAACTTTGTTTTAAAATTGTGAAAAATAAGATGGGGGTATTGTTCAGACATTTTCCCAATTTCTGGTATATCATGGCGCATAACGACATCTGTTAGAGTAAAATATGCAGTAGGTCCATAAGGTAAATGGCATATAACTAAAGAATTTGGAACACCTCTATGCTCATGGACTATTATAAAATCAGTTACATCATTGGCACGACAGGCATGAATTAATTGCTTCATTTCATAGTTACCTAAAATATTAAAATGTTAAATATACATTTTTCATTTTCTTAATGTGTATATTTATATATATTTCAGAATTATAAACAAATAGAAGCAATATAAATATGACTAATATTTAAGTAAATTAAGTAGATAGTTTTTAATATTTTAAAATAACTTTAAATTTGATAACTTGAAAATGAAAAATAGAAACTGAATTAAAAGAAAAAGTTACAACATGTATACCTCGATTCATTCTTGTGGCATTAGGAAATATAAGCCTCAATTCTGCAGCAAACATTTTCAATCTTGAACTTGGATCTCTAGAAGTTGTGACAACAATTTTTGGGTCTTCAACACCAGCCCACCTGTATTCATCATCTTCGCTAGACCCTAAAGCACCTCCCATTTCTGTACCCATAGCCACAGCCAATTCTGGACCTGCATCTTCAAATTTTGCTTTATTCTGCAGGTACAAAGCTTTTTCTTGAAGCTCTGGATGAATGGGAATATTTTCATCTAAACTACGCTTGACACTGTCTTTCCTTTCTTGAATAATTCTGAGCTTGTCTTGTACAGATTTTCTGTAGAGATATTCTCTTTGCATACGTCTGTGACGTGCCAACATTTTTGTGTAGGATTTTGAAAAGAGTTACAATAGATTGAAAATGTTGTAGCGATTCTCTACAACTACAGTTACGAATGGAGCACTAATAGACACCTGTCTTATCTTCAATAAAATATAAAGTAATAGAAAATGAAATGTTGTTGAGCTAATACACGTGAGACAGTAATGTTGATGTTTACATTTTCAGGTTAAGTTACGATTCTACCATGTCAAGTTTTGTAGCAGTGTGATCAATACCAACATCATAAATAAATGCTAACACGTTACTAACCACATTACATATTTCAACGTAAAATATCAAATCTGCTACAACGGATTTAGTAACTTTTGCAATATTACAATTGGAAAAAATTTATTTGTTGTAATTATTAAGCTTAGTCTTAATAACACACAGTATAATAATATCTTATTATTAATTATGTGTTTCATAAGGCTTAGGGAAAATCCAACTAATCGGTTTTTTCCATTTTTTACGAATATTTTAGAATGAAATATAATTATTTATTACATGTACAATAAAATAATTTGATGACATAATAAGTCGTCGCAGAATATGTAATGCATGATCTTTATCATTTATGATATTGTTAAATATTTGTAATTGATTTTTTTCTGATCATGATTTCTAAAACTTAGGGTGTAATTATTATGTTTAAAATTACTATATTATAATTTTAATTTGAAATTATACATACTCCGTAAATTAAGGATAAATTTAGATTAATACATGACTTTAGCCATTCGTTTATTAAGTATAATGCTCTGAGCAATATACATGTATATCTTTATTCATGGAAACGCACAGTAGCTTTTATTTGTGAAAATTCGGAATGGTCGAAAAAATTGCGCTGCGAAAAATCTCACTTTTGATTGTAGGAATGCAAAGCGCTGCAAAACCCCCTTAGTGTATGTGAAAAATATAATTAAAGAGTAAATTAACTTCAAGCCACTGAGCCTTTTGTACCGAGAAGTATATTTATTTCTTATTATTTCAGAATTTGACAGAGTGATGCAAGTTGTAAAAAGGTTTCTTTGCTTGACAAAATAACGTTCGAAGAACTCAAAAATTAGTAATTAACTGCATTTATTGTGACGCAACCTTTATTTTTTAAGTTATATTAATCATGACTGAACATTCGATACCTATGGAAATCCTATATGACTTGAGCAGGTTAGATTTCATCAATATATAGTAAAATTTTTGAGTTTTAAATTAAATAATTAAATTATACATAACATAATTTTTTCAATTTTTGTATGGAATGCAATTAATGTTACTCCTTTCTGATAGTTTATTTTTAATTACTTTATTTTATTTTTATAATTATTTTTATTTACTCTATTATTTGTACATTTTGAATTATATTGATAAATTGGTTTTGTGTAGAGAATCCTTTTTGAATCTTCAAATAAATATAAAATTTTTAATCAAAATAAATTTAGAAAATTTCAATTATTCAAATCCTTTGCATAAATAATTAATTTATTTTTCAGTCGTTTTATTATTAATGTTCCTGAAGAAGAGAGAAAGGATTTGGTACGAATTTGTTTTCAAATTGAATTGGCTCATTGGTTTTACTTAGACTTTTACTGTACTGACGAAAATCCACATTTAAAAACATGTGGTATGAAGGAATTTGCATCACATGTTTTTCAACACATTCCTTTTTTAAAGCCTCATTTTCGAAATGTTGAATCTGTTCTTGACCAGTGGCGAGAATATAAACAAAATGTACCAACATATGGAGCGATTGTACTTAATGAAGATTTAACAAAAGTAATTATTTTTATATAAAAGAAATGACATTACACATGCTTCCTATATTAACTACTTACATAATTAGATTATTAAAATTTATTACAGTGTGTTAAGTTTTGAAATTTATAGAAACCTCTTGGTATGAAAATTCACATTACAAGTATTCTTGCATGATATTGTATAAACAATATTTGTTATTAAAATTGTTTTTTTTTTTTTCCTAATTTTTGTTTGGCATCATAATTTTTTTGACATTCTTGAACTCAAATCTCAACATTTCTCTATTTGTAATTTTGATTACATTTATACATTTAAATATGATAATTTCTTGTAGACAATGTTTATGTTTTACAACATATAATTAATATTCACAGGTTTTATTAGTTCGAAGTTATTGGGCCAAAACTAGTTGGGGTTTTCCAAAAGGAAAAATAAATGAAAATGAAGATCCTTCACATTGTGCAGTTAGGGAGGTTTTAGAAGAGACAGGCTTTGACATAAGTAACTTGATTGACGAAAATGAATACATTGAATCAATTATTAATGATCAATTACTTCGGCTTTATATAATATCTGGTGTTCATATAAATACAAAATTTCAACCAAGAACTCGCAAAGAAATTAAAAATGTTGAATGGTTTGATATAGCAGTTTTACCAAGTAATAAAAAAGATATGACTTCTAAATTAAAATTAGGTGTTGGACCTAATGCATTTTTCATGGTTTCTCCATTTATAAAGTAAATCATTTATAATATCAATAATATTAAAAATGAATAATAAATTTAAATTTAAACCAATAATATTTTAGAAAATTAAAGCGATGGATACAAGATAAACTACATCAGAAGAATAAATCTGTCAATGAATCAAACACGTCACAGAAATCAAGATCAAGACATAAAACAGTTGATGATTCAGAATCAAATAAAAAAAATAAAAGACAGAAGGTAGATGTTGAATATTTTTCATTAATTAGTTTAATTCCCCATTTAAATTTGATTAATTATTTTCAGAATGGCAGTGAAATTAAATCAACAAAAAATTCAAACACTTCACCAACAAGAACTCGTCGCAATGGAGATGAGAAAAATATAAATGGAAAAAATACATTTAAAAGAAATCTCTTTGGTGAAGGAAATGTTGATAACTCGCCTATGTTAGCAAAACAATTACCTGATAAAGCTCGAAATACCTCAAAGGTTCTTACGAACAATGATCAAGGTATATCTAATAGAATAAAATTAATTTTTTTAATTTATTTACTTCATAAGACTTTCTCATTAATACTTTAAACTATAACATTTTTTAATATTATTTTTTATGAATTCATTAAAATAAAACTAATCTAATAATATATTTGATAATATTTTATAATAATATGCTTTTATTAATAGGAAAATTGTCTCAAAAAAGAACTTCATCGCCAACTAAAAAAAAATCGGAAGTGGCAGACAAAGCTATAAATACATCAAAAAAATCATCTCAAGTCTACAATTTTGACAAACTAATTCGTCTAAATGTATGGAACACTTTCAAGTTTGACCC
>JABFQB010000287.1:0-11306 GCA_022817105.1 Pseudanteris insignis
ATGCAAGTCTGGTCTGTAAAAAAACTTCGCAGTTGGTCAACTGCGCATCTTAAATACGTTGCTCCACCCTATTACACGCAGAGAACTTATTTTTCAATATTACCATAATTTGGTGTATTTGACGATTTTATTTTCAAGTTTTTGTTTAATCAAAATTAACAAAAGTAAACAAAATGTTTACATTTAAAATGCTGCCTGTACCAAAGTTTGTCATTCATCAAAATATTTTGGTCAATTCAACAAAATGGGTTTTACTCAATTGATCAGGTTGATAAAACCAAATTTTTGTGCATGCAGTATTGTATATTTCTTTAGACGAACGAGTATATCACAAGTTTGAAACATATTATTGGTAATATAAAAAGAATTTTTCTTTCAGTGTACTAAACGTGTGTAAAATTTGTTCACAATTAAGATAATAATATTCCATATTTTTTGTGTAATTTTGCAGTTCGTTTGAGTGATATACAATATCCACTACATATTCGGTAATTTAACTGCATCCGTTTTACATTATAGCAAACAGAACTTTATCCCAGATTCTATGCTAAACTCACGTCGGAATCATTTTCCACGCGGGTATATTTTTACTTTATAAATGAATCAAAAGATTACGCAAACTTCATTTCACTAACGCTAAAAAAATAATGAAATTTTGTTTGCAAAATTATTATACCCAATGTCTGTCTGTCGGAGCTTATCGCGTGAACTGATTGCAAGTCTCTGAATGATGTTCATCAGGTTACGATGGCTCGTAAAGCTTCGCAAAGGCACTTGAAAGCGTCCCGCGGCAGCTTTAGTGGAGCTGCCGAAGGATGCATTCATAGTCCGTTTAAATTATTGGCGCGCAAGTTGAAAGGTATCCGAAGACGCGAGGGTACAAGGGACGGTGCATTTGCGGCCGTTTCTCAGTCCTTGTCTGCAAGGTTATACTATATAACTCTATATATAGAATTGTGCCATACACGCATGAATGTATGTACTGCTTGTGCAGCCCCTGGAGCTTATCTATATATTTGCACGAACACTAACCGACGAAACATTTCTGCTTATCAGCCCTTATCGAATTATAATTATATATTACGCTTTTTAAATCAACGACTCCACCGTTCGGCTCATATTCGTATCGGCTAATTTTTTTGCTTCTTCTGAGAGCAACAATTAATCAATATTTTTTTTCTATTTTTTTTTTTATTGTAACGGTTATCAAAAACGTTTATATTATAAAGTTGTCACTATTAAATATCGTTATTTCATCGCATTTCTGCGCTACTCCAAGTTATAAAATTTTATCCAAGTAATTGAAATTTTTTGACCAGCTGTACACTTAAAAAAAAAAAAAAATTGTTATGTATAATTAATGTATAACTTTATGCTTATTAAATAATTTTTTAATAATGAATTTTTATTTCTCGAATCAAATAAAATTTCTTTCGGACAGCGCGATTAAATCAAGAATTTTTAGGTTATAATGACTATCAAAAAAAGTTTGTAATGCAAATTTCCTAAAGTGTCTTGTCATTAATGAGGTATGTGAATTCAAACGCAAAGTTGTATAAACTGGTATAACTGAATATGAGTATCTTTAAAAGACCGATGGGTATTGTATGTTCATATTTTTTTAGCATTCGAAACTCATTGGGTGCAAAATAACATTCACCAGAGATGGCATCTTGAGTCTTAGGTTGCGACCTTAACCACTGTTACACGAGGAATCACAATCTCCTGTGCAATGATTCTGCATTTGTCAATGTTGTACCTGCATTGATCGGAAACAATGTACCATTATTATTTCGTACCAAATTGTTCTTGAGTTTATTTAAAATGTTATCTCGAAAGGATTTTATTCTGAATTATTTGAATCAAAATTCGAAAAATCATAAAAAAATGTATTTAAAATTAAGTAGTAAATTAATTAAGAAATTCAATTTACATTAATATATTTATTATAGATGGAAGATATGTGTGAACATATTGCAAAAACTAGTGTTTTATTTTGAAACGCTTTATCCCCACTTTTAAAACGTTTCGCAGCGTTTTGATGTGTTCATTTTTTAAATGCCTGTTGATGTTTTAAAGCGAAACGTTTTACAACCTGATAATCTGCTAAAACGAAATTTGAAGGTTATGTTGCAGCCCTCGGCGCGAGGAACATTTCTCGTTGCGCATGCGCGCGAACATTTTTATTTCAAAACATCTGAAGACATTGCATTATTAACTCAAATCATGTTTTCACTACGTACGACTAAGTTGTTTGTCAGATGTTTTATTTGTCCATATATTAAACATTTTGTACGTTTTCAAAATACCGTTTCAAAATTAGTAACATTTTTAAATGTTTTTATTGGTAATTAAACGTAACGTGTTTTATTCCGTAACATCAACATGTTTCATATTAGAATGTTCTGTTTTTATTTGAACGTTAATGTTTTTAAAATGAAAATAAAACACGATGAGTTTTATTTTGAAACGTTATTGAAACACCAAAGAAACATTAGTTTTTGCAGTGTACTCTGAGAGACCGAATACGTCAGAATTGATAAATATATTGCAAGATTTACGATTTAGTTCGCAGAATTAACAATATAAATTTGTAATGTATTATGTTTTGAATTCGTAAAATGTTATTTATTCGTTCATTATAATTCGTTTAAAAAACAAGTTTCTGACATCGGGAATCGAACCCAGGGTATACCAATATCCAGTTGGTTGTTCTGACCACTAAACTATGTCAGAATGCGATCTTTTACTTTGAAAGCCTAAACGATATTTTGGATTGTTTTTGTCGAATTCTGGTATAGATGTCATTACTAATCTAATTTTATCTATTGTAGTTAAATATGAAACGGCATAATATTTTTAGTTTATATTTAAGAAACAAAATATCAACAATTTGTAATTTCTTATCAAGAAAACATTAATAATAAACACAGTAAAAAACAGGCAGTCTTTACAAAGTTAATTAAAATCTCTCAGGCAGAGAGTACACGGAAAGAAAAGTACATTAAATTTGTGTTATATTGTCGATATTAAATATATAACTAATATATTAATTATATATTATTATTATATTAGTATATTAGTATACATTAAATATATACTGTATAATAACTAGAGTGAAAATATTTAAAAGATTAGCCGCTATACGTTTTTTTTTATTTTGATTCTGTCACCCATTCGAGTTTCGTTCGCTGCCACTGTTGCTGCACCAATTGAGTCGACAACATCCACTTAGACCTTAGACCTGTAATCCATACGTAACCTGTGTATCTATAGCCGCTGTGAAAACAGTGTAGCATATATATAAACAGTATAGAAAACTACCATACTTTTTGTAAAAACTATCGATTGAGATGGCCAAGAGCACTAGAAGTTTAAAAATTTTTTTAAGAACATATTAACCAACACAATATGAGTATGAAAACGTGGCCTAATATTTTATTCTATTACAGCTTAACTATAAAGTGTTGTAATTTTATATTGTTCTGAATAGACAAGTAAAACACAATTTATACATTCATATATATTTAATTCAGATAAAATTCTCTGAAACATTTTAAAAGTGGGGACAAAGCTTTTTAAAATAAAACACTAGTTTTTGCAGTGCAGTAATATACTGAAACGGAGTAAAAATTTATCAGTGGATTTATACTCAAACTCAGGAGAAATATTCTTCAAGTTTGGAAAGAAGATACAATTACTATTATAAGTCACAATCATTTTATAACCTTAACTCAAATAAGTTATAGTATATTAATTTGGTAAATTCTAGTAAGTCAATGTTTAACTATATTTTAATTCTACTAATTAACTAAAACTTACTGATGTTTAACTAAAATATTTTCTCCGTGTAAAAATAATTGTGTTCAGAAGATTATTTTCTTATATCAATTAAAATTATTTTTAAACGTATAATTATAATAAAGTTTTTAAAAATTTGTGTTCTGATTCCGATTGTTTATTAATTTTTATCATACCACCATACAAATGTATCACATTCATCGCAATTTGAAATAAAATGATAGGACAATTCAATGTCCGAGATTTATTTATTTATATAAAATTATTTTTGAACTGATCTTGCTCACTTGAATATTAAAATTGTCTCGGCATTCATCAATTCAGTTCCTCAACCGTAAACAAGTTCGACGTGGGAATATACGAGCTAGTAACACCAAAAGCTCCTATCTTAGCCGGCAAAATTATTTTTCTGGGTGAATGACACAGAACCGCTACGATGAACGCGATTTGAGTCTCTTTGGAAACGTGCCGTGCATACCTGTTCCATGTACGCGCAATCCGCGATCGGTGTCGTAATCTTGAATATGCCGAATATCGTACTTTTTTACCTTCGGACGGGTAAAATGCGTTGTGAAACTAAAAGGGAACATTGTATACACAGAATATTTCAGTCTTCAATTATATCCGGTTTCATTTTTCGGCATACCAAATATTTCAAATCGTTTGTCCCTGTCCGTTCATATGAGCGATAAAAAGAGACAGAAAATACAAAATAATATTTTAGGAACACTTATCAAAAATCGTAAAAAAATAAATTGAAAATTTAACGTAACATACAAATTTAAAAATAATCTAATTTTGAAAAATTAATAATAATTGGAAGACCTTTATTAAATTAAATTAAATTGAATTAATCCATATAAAATGGACAAAAATGACCAACTAGTATTATTTGTAGAAAATTGTTTTTTATGGATACAATCAAATCACCTAGTTTATGACTTAACGAGAAGAAAGTCAAGTTAAAAATGAATCAGAGCGTCTGGTTAAGTTTTGAAAACTTTCGTTTTTTTGACGGTTAAAAACTTCACGTTATAACCCAATTAAATAGAACAAACGTTATTAACGTGTATCGACATTCGTGAAAGTGCATAAGATCAAATTAATGCAATTTAAATACGTGCGATATTTATATAAGAAAAAAGAAGAGAAAAGATGTCTGAAATTTTGCAACGTATCTGCGCGGACACAGATTTCACGGTGAAAATTCAATTGCACCGTTATTGGGTATTTTTGATTGAAAAAACGTTGCGATGCTTAAAACTTGTTATGTATTTAATTAAAAGTACACATTCATTACACCACCGTATTGTGTAAATATTATACGCGTATATATAAACGTTGCAATAATTGGCAGTCATCATTTCTCTTCGTACGTTAAAAAAATACGTTTGAATATAAATAAATAATTTTTATTGCATGAAAAATATTGAATTTTAATAAATATTCGTAATTTTTATGCTTTCAAGTATATGTCAATATTTTGTTTTTTTTTCGTCCATAACATCAATTCGAATGTTTGACCTTGAAACTTTGTTTACGTAATAAATGAATTCAAAACATGGGAATTTCGATGTAATATTCGATATTTCGATGCAAAAAATAAAGACAATCATGTAATAATTGTGAAAAACAAAATTTGTTATCAAACAGAAAAGCTTAGATTTACGAATTCGCGAAAATATGAGCCATTGCCACACGAGCGTCTTAAGTCATAAACGTCAACTCGCAATCGAGTAGCGTGTTAAATGTTTTCATAATCCGAAAAATGCTTTCTTCGTTCGTCGAACGTATAATTGGTGTTCGCCGTGAATTACTGCGTTGCGAAATCGAATGTAATACACACGAAAGATCTGAATCAATATTTATACAGTTTTTTGCTCCACTACATTTGTTGATCCATTTATTTTTAAATCTTTCACTTATGTTTTACATGTTCGTTATTTAATTCGTTCGTTAAACGAGTTATGGGAAAAGTGTAACGTTTAATAAAACTTTTTAAAATCATAAAATATAAAATAAGTCATTTTCCAAATTTTGAATTTTATTCGTCCGTAAAAAATGAATGGAAAAATAAGGTTGAGTCATCGAAGGTGATACATTATGATAGAAAATAAAATTTTGAATTTTCGATATTTTATTGCTTTGAAACTCGTAAACGTGTCGTATGATATAGTTTAGGTGTCACAATTTTGTATCTATATAATATGAAAGAATTGGAGAAAAAAAAAATAAATTAATGACACAATCACTTTTCCAACCATTTATGCAACGCGTTAAACGAAATTACATAATACCGATCAATGTAACTTACACTCGAACTTTATTTCTAGTTCTTGCGTCTCTTTATCAATCACTCGTGTTCAACGAACGTATTAATTAGTCACATCAAATGTCACGCACACAATTGGTATTTTTCAATCGGCGTTACAGCAATTACATCAAACATCACAAATACGTACATTAGACGATTTCGAATCACAATTCAATCTCTTGACTGATTTTCTTCGATAGCTTTTTAATCAAATTAAAATTTAAATCAATTCTATTTACGCCAGACTGATTCTACTTACAGTCAATAAACTTTGTCCTCGTCATAAATGGAATTTTCATTTGAGATCAGTAATTTGAATTAATAATTTGATTTCAAATTTTTAAAGCCCGTTTTATGTGAAAATAACCAAACAAAGTTCATCGACGATACGACCATATATTTAAAATACATCGAAATTTGTTTGAGATTAATGAACTTTCGGACTTCCAAAAATAACTTAAAAGTCGACTAAGCACATATGTCATAGTTTAGCCTAATATTTGGTCTTCGCATATTTACGAAATACGTCGATACAACGATAAAATATTATTTTGTCTTTTACGAATGATGGATGAAATAATGATATTTAGTCAAATATGTTTTTAAGTAAGAAACAATTTTCGTTCCAGTGAAAGGCCAACGGTCGGCCCAACGCTGGCACCTCGATTTATCATTTTTTTTCCACATTGTTGGAGCGTATAGTCACACACCTTCGAGTTTTTGTCACAATTAAAAATATAAGTTAATTTCAACTTTTTATTGTGATTTTCAAATTTCAACTAATTCAAATTAGTTAAATAAATAATTTTATTTTCCATTTCGTAAGGAGTGAATTTGTTTTCTTTTTTTCATTATCGTTCATTATTTTTATATACTTCTCATTTATCATCCTAAAAATGGAATACAAAAAAGAATATCTCGTATACGATATTGTGTATTAACGTAATTTAATGGCGTTTAATCTAACTCGAATGTTCTTGTAACGTATATCTAAAATGTCATATCTGAGTTATAACACTGGCATTACACTTTTTACTATTATTTTCGTGAAATATTATAAAACAACATCACACCATCATCATTCCAGCATAATAGATTAGGTAATAAAAAATAAATGAAAAAAAATTGAAAAAAGAGAGAGAGAGAGAAAAAAAAACATCATAATTTTGATAATCAAACTGAACTATTTAGATAATTTCATTTCTATTTCTGGATAATAAAACGGCCTTACTATCTGGAGATAGTCATAACAAGTATGCACAAGGAGAAAAAATTCCACGAAAAAAAAATCAATGACCTGTACTCAACCGAATAACAAATAAACAAAGAGCAAAAATACGTCGAATATTTGACATTTCGTGGCGAACGATTGTTAACAATCGTTTACCTTTATAATATTATTATATTTCAACGAATATTCGTTTTTGTTATTGTTTGTTATGAATAAAAATACGCGTCAGAGATTATAAGTAATTATGTCATTCGTTGTGAGTAAAGAAAAGAAGGCAGTATGAGAGAGAGAGAGAGAGAGAAAAGTCAAATTCGACGTATCACGAGTTGGTTTGTTTATCGGGTTAAAGAGGTGAAATAAATGTTTCTGGGTAATGTTCTTGAATAACCGGCGACGGGGAAATTCGTAATAAATACGAGCGACAAATTTTTTTATTTTTTTTTTTACTTTTACTTCTTTCCCCGAGACATAACGAAAGCAAATGCGAGGAAAACAAAAATGAAAGTAAATCCATGCTAATCGTGAAAACTTGTCTCTTGTCTGATCCTTTTATGGTCGATTGACGATAGCACGAAGTCTGTGAGACATTAAAAAGTCATTATAAAACGCGTTTCATAATGACACGCACTGACCAAAATTGTATTAATATTTTTTTTTATACAAAGTTTATCCAAGCGTAGTTTTGATATTTATTAATTAATTATTCTTTTTTTAATTTTTGTAAACAAACAATTCATATTTTAGACAATATAAATATCTATTTGTCAATTTAATTAAATCTGATTAAGAAAATAATAATAATTCAATTGTCGTATGAAGGATTATCGATTGATTCGAATAATAGTAACAATGTTATTCGAGGTTATGTCAAAAAAAAAAAAAAAAAAAAAAAATGAATCGTAAAATTGAATTTATCGGATCAACATGAGAATGATTATTTATTAGAAATCGATTTATTTCGTTAATTTCACTTTCTAATCGTGATTCAGAAATAATGTTCGCAAGATCAGTAACACTCTCAGTCTCGAAAACATCGATTTTATCGTGTTTGAATGCCAATAATACCGAGGTTTACCAAATTAAATAGTATCGAACAAAATTTTTCAACGACTGATAGTTCGTCAAATTAATGTCACTTAATCAAGCGAATCCCTGACACTATTTTCGATCGAATTTATACACGGTTTATACATTAAAAAAAATATACAATAAATTACTACACTGAGAGAAAAATTGTATGAAAATTTACCATGTTTAATACTACTTTGAAATCGTCACTCGAAAATTACTATGAAAAGTAGTAAATATGCATTAAATTATAGTAAAATTGTATGTAACATATTAAATCTGCTTGAATATAAAAACATTATCATTATTATACTTAAAGTTATATATTACAACGCTGTATGGTAAATTTGTCGATAGATATTTTAAATTTATTATTAAATATATGCATTGCGCAATGAGGATATTTTAATTTCTTTAAAATATAGTTATTTTGAATACATTCTACTAGTTGTAAGTAAAAATATATTTACTCTAAGTAAAATCTACTTAATATAAGTAGATTGTTTTTCCAATGTAATTAGATTTTTCCCCCGAGGTATCATGGCAATTTTATGATATGATTCCATTTCTCTTTAATGTAATTTCCTTCCCTTGACTAGATTCGACTTACAACAAATGAATTTTTACTCAATGTAAGAAGAATCCATTTGAGACGAACAGACCGTTTCAACAGTGTTCCACAATAAACTTGTTCAGTTTAATTGTAAATAATTGAAAAATTTAGAATCCCTTTGAATTTCAACGCAAAACATCAGATTTCGATAGATTTCGTACAAAGCGTTTGTTTATAAAACTATCGTTAATCAGTACGATTAGAGTAAATCATAATATACTACTTATCGATTCACACTCACGTGATGAATTGAATTGTTCAATAACAAAACTCAACTAGTTGAATTTTGTGGTGCGAGATTAAAATCGTCATTCCCGAACGATAAATAATCGTACGTATTTAAATCTCCGTGAATTCCGATTTCCGATCGAAGCTTAAGTTGCGCGAAGACAAAGCTTAAACAATGTCCACGTGGTGTTGAAAAATAAAACAAAAAAAATTAATCTTGTCGTGAAAAAAAACGAAGGAGAAAAAATTACGAGAAAAAAAGTCGCATGTTCGCCAACCGATTTTCTTGTTTTTGTTTTGGTTCACAAACGAATTACGATCGATTTCACGTGGATTTAATAAAGCGATCGTTATAATTTAACTTGTCATAATCGATCGTAACAGTTTCGTAATGATTAAACGCACAATTGGCCTGTGTTTCACCGGACGATCCGAGCTGTCGAGCATCAACAAATCGGCAAACCGTGAGGGATCATTATCACAAAGCGACCTTACAGAACCTTTCTGCAATGGCAATCAAATCACGGGTCACAGTAAATAATAATGAGTGCTAGTTACGAGCGTATCCGTGGCAGGCCTAAAAATCTTCCACTAACGCGCACTCTTTTTCATACCTCCCGCCTAGCGTTGAAAAATAATCCGATCGACAGCTAAAAAGTAGGAGTGACGCACAGTGGAAATGGTAAGACCTACACGACGTGAATTATCTTTAATAAGTAAGCGAGCCGAGACGCGGCATAGCCAGTCGTTCGTGGCCACCGTAGCGAGCCGGTCTGTGATCGTTTTCATTTTCGGCTGCCGATCCTCGTGACTGACGCGCAACCCAGTACGAATTGCGCCAGCAACGAACGATACGTCAACGATTCGTACGAAATCCAATGAATCGAAGCAAAGTCGAATCGTGTCAATTATTATAAATTATAATAATAATAAAAATAAAAACAAAAATCGGTAGTGCATCAATCGTTGATCGTGAATGTTTGGACCAAAAAATCGTTCTAAGGATAATTATGATAAAAAACGTGTTGATGTGTTGAGTGCCGATTTCGTGATCGTTAAACGATCGGTATAATCGTTTGGGATATGTTCGGGTGACGGATGCCTTAACTGACACTGCGATCGAGCCCAGGAGTTAAAGGGGCCCGCTGATCGGCAACGGGAGCACGAGCGATCGGTACGATTGGTAATAACGTTTCGCGATGGCCCTGGGACCATCGTCGACGCGGTGAAAGTCTTACGGGTGGTGCTGGCTTTGATTATAACATTTGCCCCGGTGGTGTCTGGTTTCCTGCGCCTCGCGCGCGCGCGCCACGGATATCACACGCGCGCACGGTGGCCACGGTGGTACGAGCGCCCTTTCCGAACCCGTAGAATGTTGACTATCGGTTACGATTGAAGCACGGATTACGAAAAAGGGGAAAGTCTCGCGTGAGGGCGACAACTCGGTTCTGACAATTCTGCTACCAGAATTGATACCGCCGCAAAAATGACTGTGGTAATTATTTATCTCACCATTGGGCCTACAATGCTGCCAACGTTATGCAATAAATGCGATCGTTTAATTCACACGCAATACGCAATCGACCGGTCGATGGGCTTTCATACAAATTTCACACTTTTTGCGAACCATTAACTCGCTTAATTTGTTGTACCAACGCAAATACGGGGTTCAAACACCTAATATTAATTTTTGCTTTAAGGGGTGGAGGGAGGGGGATTCAAATTCTGCCCCGGCGATGTTATAACAATTTTTAAATAACACACGTGTAATATCAATGGAAACATTCAAACGAACAGATAAATAAGTCGTTAAATTAGACGAGACTTTTTTTTTCCTTTTTTTACACTACTTTTTCGTTGTTCTTAATCGATCGATCTGTGAAAGAGAAATTTTTTCTTTTTGTAACACGATATGAAAATCGGATTCACTTTTCAATTACTTAATCGTTCGTTACTATTACGAAACCATTACGAATCATTTATCGGCAGAATTTGAATGGCGCCAGTTTGAAATGTACTGTTTTCGTAACACACGGAAAAGTAGTAGGTTC
>JABFQB010000288.1:0-11302 GCA_022817105.1 Pseudanteris insignis
CCGTTTAGGCCACGACACACGAACAAAGTTATTTGAATGGCGAATCTAATCGATGAAGCGAACGAGTTCGAACGTCGAAACGTTAACCGTGCGATACCGAGGCACGGTTTTAATTTCGCGATTCCGTTTGCTATTAACGACTGATAATTGGAACGCTCGCTAACGTCCGTACGTCAGCGCGAACGTTTGCGACTTGCACGCGTGTCTGAATTGCGAGTGACAGTATTCGTTAAACTTTATAAATGCCCCGGCCGATGACGTTTTTATTGCCACAATTTCGTACTGAGTATTGCTGTAATTTTAGGTTATTGATTATGAAGGATAACTTTCGCGTTTATCCGTTCGGCGTTTCTGATCCGTTTGATTATGAGAACGACACAGGAATGAAAATACAATTT
This sequence comes from Pseudanteris insignis, assembly GCA_022817105.1. Classification (NCBI taxonomy): domain Eukaryota; kingdom Metazoa; phylum Arthropoda; class Insecta; order Hymenoptera; family Scelionidae; genus Pseudanteris; species Pseudanteris insignis. The sequence continues at coordinate 399 of JABFQB010000288.1, forward strand.
CATAGTTTCTGCTAATCGTAAAAAAGTTTTTTTTTTTTTGTTACTCGCATCATGCCTTCACAACGTTTTTTTAATTTCGCGGCATTAAACAGATGTCGCGCCAAATTCATTTCGGACTTTGCTTGTTCACCAAACTTAGACACAAATTCAATTTTGTAGCTTCCAGTCAGTATTAGTGATTACATTATTTACAACGCTTTTAATTTCATCTCAGGCGATTTGTATTCAACTAACAATGCATAGAGCGGTTAATAAAAAGTTTATATTTTCCCCAGGAAGACTATAAGATGCATAGTACGCAGAATCAAATTACTCGGATAATTATGTAGTATTTTTATATCAAAAGTACAAAAACGATAAAATCGAAATTATTTTGAGTTACGATTAAATGCTTGTCAAATCAGCACAATAACGTAGACCGCATACCTTAAATCTGGTGTTCCCAACATTTATTTGAATAACAGTCGTTCATCGATATCGAATAAAAACTGTCTAACTACAATATTGTACATGAATACGACTTATTGTAATGTAATTTGTAAATAAAATTTGTTTAGCAAAATGTTCGATTTAAACATACCGCCAGTGTGAATGATTTGTCACCATTGCTAATTATTACTTTGGAATCTATACATATTTATATATATGTATGAAAAAAAATTGAAATTATCCAATAGATAACGAGACGAATCATGACGACTAGACGTATGTTCAAGAGCTAAATGTCAAAGTAGATTTTGGCATTATAATTAATTGTTGATGATTCATTGAACGAGACATTGATTGGGACGAGTTTTGCGTCGCTCGTGGAACGTAGTTATCATTCAACCAGGTTCCCCCGTGGGCCAAGACGAGATGACTCATTGACGTGATGTCGATTCGTCTTCAGCCGTTCGAAAATTTCATACGTCCATCGCGTCTCCTACGTAGCCTTCGTCCGGGCTCTCCGGGTGCTCGAGTTGGGCGCCCTCTGCGCGCACGGTCGCGACAGAGGCGGCCTCTCGCGCTGATTTGCCGATAAGTGACTGCGGTGACAACGGTGTTGAGTCGCATCGGTATTCGGCCGGTGGCGATGGGATAAAAGGCACGTCCGGGATTACATTAACCGGTGACATTGGCGCAGGTGGCAGCAGTGGGATGTTTTGAACCGGTAATGTCATTGGTTGATTATTCGGATATGGATAGCCTTTGGCAGTGTACCTGTAACAACAAACATTTTCATGGTCGTATTATCTCTCTAAATAATAAAAAGATAAATATTGATCTCGCAATTTTTATACTCGAAATTTTTTGTCAGCAACTCAAAATCTACCATGCGAATTTGCAGTGTAGATCTATAATGTTGATATACAATTTTATTGTTGAAATTTAATCTATGATGTAAATCTACGACGTAAATCTGCAATGTTAAGTTTGATGGTAATGTGCAATGTAAATCAGCAATGTTATTTTTAAATGTTTACCTACAATGTATATTCCTAATATAAATCTACATTAGACTTCTACTAACTCAAAACTTGTAAAGAAATAAACTGTTATTAACATGTGACTTCTAGATGGTAAATTATAGTGGTAATTTATAGTGGTATTTGAGAAAGGTAACGCACAACGGTTATGTAAAACAACATATGGTTGATTAACGATAGATGTATATGTACATGGTAGATTGACATAGTGAATTTTAACCAACCTCGACGCGGTAAGATTTAAAAAATCTTTACTCATGACTACCCTAATAGAAATTTTAAATTACTGATGTAATACTTCTGAGTTTCCAACAATTTGTTGGAACACTTGCAAAACGCAGGTAATTCACTAGTTCCCGTAAAGTTCAGTTACTTATGATTAACTTTCACTAGTTTTACACAACTCGCTGGAAACTTAGTCAAGTTTTATGTTAGTGATTACAAATTTCTACTAAGGTATAATTACTAATTCTACGATATTATACTGCGAGTTAAAGCGGAAGATTATTAAATTAATAAATAATAAAGTACAAACCTAGTGTCAGTTCTTGGTACAATGACCTCATAGACACTTGATCTAGCCAAATATTCGGCTTCTCGAGAGTAACGCGGCATTGGAATCGCGGTAAAGCCATCTGGATGACGTTGACGGAAGCGCGGCAACGTGCTCGAACTGTTGAACGGCACTTTCGGCAAGCCGTAGTTCGGTGGGTAACCGTCCTGGTCCAGATAACTAGTTTGGGCGAAATTTGGGCATATATTTGGAGCGATGGTATAACGTGTGTTGAAATCATCTACACGACGTTGGTACAGGTATCCGTCATTGTTCTCAGGCATCTGATTAATTAAGTCTGGCTCGGTAAAATATTTGGGTACTGGACTGCATCCAGACTCGATTATTGTGTCTTCTTGTTCATAAGTCGAAGTTCTGTAAAATAAACAACAGTTGAGTTAGGCAGATATCATTCAATTACTAATCATTTAATTTATTCCTGTTAACATGATTTATAATAATGCATGGATGAAAATACTTTAGGATATTTAACCAAATGTTTTGGTTGCATAGATTTTGTTAGTTGGATTAAAAATTTGGTTATGATTTATAAAAAATTTGATTAAATTGACAATTCATAGCGTTAAATCAACCAAAAAATTTTACGGCTTGATTTGGTTAATTTAACGAACAGTTATAGTTAAAACAAAATTTAATTCTACGTTGAATGAAATTATGTAGAATTAAGTTACGTAGAAAAATTTTTGCCAAAAACTGGGAAAAAAATAATTTAGAATATTTAATAAAACTATTTGGTTGTAACAACAAAAACGACTTTACGAAATTATTTGGTCAACAGAACCAACAAATTTGGTTTGCTGTATTTTAACCAAAAAATTATTTGCATGAACCAACATTTTGTAACTATAACCAAATTTTGTTCTCCGTGTGTATATTCGATAATGTGTTTAATAAAAACCAATTGGTTTACATGCATTTTTTGATAATTTTATGATAAATTTGTTGTTATGTAAAATAAACGAACTATGTAAACTGACGAATTAATAAAACTAATTACGTGTAACAGACAAGAATCATTTTCTTAACAATGTTTTAATTTAATAACAATCGAATGAATACATTTATATACAGTGTTTTATAATAATATTATCATAAAAGTACTTTGTGATCATCTAGATAACTCAACAATGTAGAACAATGGTCTTTTCCATTACTTTTACTTTCGGGAAATCTTTTTGAAATTTTATGGTTTAATTTTGCACGATCCATATTTAGGGTTCATTTAACTCTTGGGCATTGTACAAGCAATACTCAACTGTTTATCATTTATCATTTTCCAAGTGACATTAGAAAATTCCTCTAAAATATAAGATTATGCTACATTACACTGAGAGAAATATTATAGAAAAAATTGTTATAAAACTTTGAAAAGTGTTACGACCGTAGTTGAGATATTTGTTATGTTTTATAGTAAAATTGTCTATATTTGCAACAATACTTCTCATATTTATAACAAAATATGTAATTTGAAATAAGGATTTTCGAAAGAATTCCCATATGCAACAGTTTTTATATGAATTATCAAAATTTTTATTATAGTATTTTTTACAGTGTAGTTTCTAATACCGTAAGAGAAATAGCAGGTCCATATCAACTAAATTTTCATTTATATTTGATAAAAATATCTTTGTTTAGATTCTAGAAACCAAGTTATTAGGTTTAGTACAAATGTTTAATAACTATATAATATAGAAAATTGTCGATTTATTATCCGTAGAATAAATTCTGAATGTAGAATAATGGAAAACATAATCCACAGATAAAGATGAACAAAATTCTCAGAATAATTATTAAGTTAATAAAAATTGTCTTCTCTACAGAGAGTCTTTTTCAAAGCATTTTACTGAAACGATATACAGCTTATTCCTAACCCATCCATGAATACGCTATAATCGAAAATCATCAAGAAAAAGAATAGAGTTCAAACTTTTCAGTCATAAGTGATTTCAACTTGTTCTGAGTCAGACTTCAAAAATTCCGAACAAAGTATTAATTTAAAAAATAACTTATTACTTATATTATCCCCGTTGGTAATTTTTTTTGTAACTGATTTAACCTATCAAACCATGATTTAGCTTATTCAGGATTGTTTAAAATTAAATCTACTTGATTACACCTTAAATGATACGATTATTTCGACAAAGAGATTTCAGTTTATGAATCATCTTTGTCTAACAACACTTGAGTTTCTGACAATCCGTTCTCCTTAGCGGTTTCCCCTGTACCTCACAATGTTTACCAAAGTAATCAAAGTTTCTCAAAGTAATCGGTGCAATTTAGAAACATTTTTCTCCAAATGAGTAAAATAGATTAATGCTGTTTGTGGATGCTTTTTTGTTTTTCATGAATTTCCACGTATCGAACAGAACATCGCAATAGCATGTAAACGCCTAATAAATTTATCATTCGTGTGCATCTGACAAATGTTGATGGCACAATAAAATGGCATGAGCATAAATCTTAATACCACAAATTTCATTAGTGCACCATGTGTTATCGCAAATCCGCCTTTGATACTTCTACACTTGGGATAGCGACAGTTTTAGTACGACTTAACGGATTTCCATATAAGAAATGAAAAATTATCTTTCAACACACTACAATACATTGGTAAAATGTTAATATTATTATTGTGCATTAAATACAATTATGTATTGACTATTGTAATATTTAGTAATTTTATTACTTAAACCTTTATTATCCTCATTTTAAATGATTGGTAAAACGAATTGTGCTACTGTTATCTAATCAATTTTATTTGAGGCTTACACGATTTAGAAAAGAAGAATGGAGTCGAGATCGCTCTCTTCGTTCGATGTCAAATTGATTTCTTGTTGAATTAAAGAATAAACTGTCGTTCTATAGTTAGTTTCGTGTTATTATATTTATTTATTCTTTTGACCTGAGTGAACATCAAGTGATATTTTCTCTTGTTATTTAATAAATCCTACACTAATAATTACTATAATTATTAATTAACAATAATTAATTACATAAATTCTTCGGCTTTAGGTAATAATAAAAATAAAAACTAAATAATATATTTAGAGGTAATTGAAATTAGTTGGCGTATTCGTTCTTATCGATTATTGAAATTCGTACAAAATATGCTTACCTTATAGTATCCCGTTTGGCGTAAACATTTTGCGGCTGCGCCTCGTGTGACTGATGTTGTTCAAAGTTGCGGTCGGTGGCCCCCTTCTCGGTGACGGTGACATTTTTTTCGATGGGAGTGATATTCTTATTTTGCGTTTCTAAAACGTTAGCCTTGCGCTTGCGCTGGCGGCACCTACGTGCGCACAACAACACGCTGCCAACAATACATCCGAGCGCAATAAGCAATCCAACCAGAGCGCCAGCGGCGATAACCGCGACGTACCCACTTGCCATGGGGTCGTATGGCGCTTCGGTCGTACTGCGCTCTCGGTATAATATGCGTAATGAAAGATTCGCCGCGGTCAATCCTGCGTTGTTTTCAGCCGTGCAAGTGTAGATGCCTTCGTCCACCCCTTCTACGTCGTACAATGACAGCGAACTAGTCGTGTTATTCTGACCACGCTGCTTGAACGAATACCTGCAAATCAAACATCAAACAACATTTGTTAAACTATTGCCTCATTCAATTATAATTTACTTCAATTTATTTCAAAGTCAAAGTATTTTGAATGTTATTCAATTTTATTAATATTTATTACATATATTTTTATTATCATAATAATAATTAAGTGATTTGTCAGGTGGTTTTAATTATGTAATTAGTCACATTTAAAAATTTTCTTCGTAATTTTTATTGAATATGCATTAATGCTATGAATCCTTTTTTTCGCAGTATGAAATTTCGCAAATTTTTTCCGTACACTGAGTAAGTAATGTAGAATTATAATTAACACTTTTTTCTAACGAAATGCAATACTTGAATTTTAGATACTAATTCATACTACAATATTTTGCTCAGTCTAGACTGAGGAAAATATGCTCTTACAAAATACAGTTTAAAAACTAGTAAAAAACACAGAATTTATTCGAATAAAAAGTGAGGTTTTAAACATTAAAAGCATTGCTCTAATCATTAAAAGCGTTCTTTTATTCATTAAAGATTTCGATTTAAAAACGGATATTTTTCTTCAATAGAAGTTTGTATTTTTTACTAGTTTTTAAACTATAACTTGTAAGAGTATATTTTTCTCAGTGTACGATAATTAGTTTTGAGTTTGTCGAAAAGTAAAAATATATTCATAAATTAATACACAATATTTCTAAATTATTTTATTCAAATTTTGTTATATTTTAAAGTAAAATTAATTTATTAAGTTGTCATAATGATTTAACTTACATGACTTTTTAGAAGTTTAGTTGGAAATAAAATAAACTAGTAATTAACTGCAAATAATTAAACTTTATGATAACTGTGACAATTTTCGAATTGCGTATTTTTAGAAAGCGATTGATGCGTGTTGCAATTTTTTACTTTTGTTCAATGTTTATTTTATTTATTGGGAACATTGTTTTTTTTATTAAACGTAATTAATAGGTACATTTGTATGGTTAACACGAGAGTAACTTTTTTGAAAGGGTATTGAAATATCGTTTAAATTAAAATAATTGACTCATTCGACAAAATCGGAAATACAAATTTTGTCGATTAGTTAAAAGCATATCTTTTTGAACTTTCGTTTAGTTTATTAAACAGATAAAGATTTCATCATTTTCAACTTTTTATAAAATATTTATATAAATATTTAATAAAACCCAAATATCCATAGAATGTAACACGCCATGAAATCTCATGACGTGAAATGAAATCTCAGCCAATCAAATCACAATAGATCGAAGAAAACGTCATGAATGAAACACAAATGACTGTGGTATCCTAAACCACAAAAATATAAAATTTTCATCAAAAGAAAAGCACTACTTAAAATTTTGAAATTACACTTTAATTATAATGAAAAAAATGTCAATGTTGAAACAAATTTTTACTGTTTCAACCGTGGTTCGAGAATATTTAACGAGTGTTACCTTAACCAGTATTAAAACTGCATTCGTGTAATGTGTATGATAACATTAAATAATTTTTTTACTGCAAAATTTGCTTTAACATTTTTCTCAACATTAATGTATTTCTGTTTTTAATACTGTTTAACATTTTTTGCTGACGGTTGTTAATTTGAGATTTTATCATTTCGCATTAGTTTAATGTACATTAAAATTATTAAAATATTAAGCTTTAATATAATGATAATGGGCGAAAATGTATAAAAAGTTTGCTTCAAAAGTTGCTGTCGTATAAAGTAAAACAATTAGTGAAATTGAAAATTTTGTGTATAGTTATAATGTGATGAGTTCGTGATTGACGATTAAATGTTAGTGGTGAATTTGAGAACTATTTAGATACTCTCCAACCGTATTACGATTCTACGAGCGAACTTATTGTTCTAACAGCCAAATAACGTCGGCCTCCTCACGTCGTTTAACCTTAAACCTACTTTAATCTTTGTCGAATTTTTTCCTCAAACTTTCAGTGGAAGCTTAAACGGACACAATTGGGTGTTTCAGTTCACCGAAGTTTACAACTTTTTGTGACAGTCGGACGACGAGAAGCAGCCACATCCTAAAGTTTTGTGTCATGGATAACGCTAGGCATACTAGATTATACGTGATTTTCGTCGTGAATGAAAAAAAGGTAAACAAGTTAGGAAAAACTACAAATTTTAATCCAAATTTTCACAATCGTAAAAACTGGCAAACGTTATATTTTCATTTGAAAGTTTTCTTTTACACAAAACTAATTTTGCACAGTACATTTGAGTATGAGAACTAAATATATTAAATTAATTTTAATTGCTATGTGGTAAAAAAAAATTAATAAAAAAAATTGAACAATGTTCTGTTATTTCGATTTTAAATATAACTACATTTTAAACAAAAGCAAACATTATTAAGAACAATTAATTTTGATAATTTGTAGCTTTGAACAGTGGTTTTATTCATAAATAATCAAATCTGAGATAAAATGTTGAATAATTACTTTCGTTTCACGTTAAATTAAGTTAAGCTAGAAATTACTAACGAATATGTATTTTATCTGCTGCGAAAATTGATTGCGAAGATAATTATTGGAATCGCAATTATTAGCACTACATTAAAAAATCAGAGCTAAATCTGTTGTAAGAAGCAAAGTTTGAACGGGCGGGTTCAATTCAAAAAAGGAAAACATAAATTCATTCCAGATTTCTGCAACGCTTACTTCAAATGAAAAGTAGTGAGGCAGTTTGTGTTCATTGGTATCTTGGGACGACTCGATTACCTTCGTAGCTATTAATTATTTTCAATAATTAATTTCAACTGGTTCACTGTCTTCCTTCTCTCATTTGACTTTCTTTTTTTTGTTTCGCTAAAATTATTCAAAAACTCATTTTACACAAATTTTTAATTTTGGTCGAAATCTTAATCATAATTTTCTTTACGTTTGTTTTGCGTAATTTCATCTACTCAATTTATAATTATGTAATGTATGGTAAAAATCAAATGGCATAATTGAAAAAATAATGATTCTCACATTATTATGAAGAATGTAGATAATTATTTTTCATTATGAATTATTGAAATAATTGAAAATAATTATTCTCATTGATTATATCCGAATTTTAGTTGCAATAATAATTTGATCCAGTTAAATTTAAAGATTATGTACTGCGTCTTTTATAATTAGTTCGAGGTATTATACTTTTTTATAATCCGTCACTGAGTGTCGCCATTAAATTTTAGTTAATTCGATTAATTATATTTAACTCTTAGACTTAGATTGATACAAGGTGAAATTAATCACAAGACTATTAATTATGTCAGTATTATAATACAGGACAAAAAAATTTATAAAGATACATTTTTCATGTGGAAATCTGGAAACGTAGACAGAAGCAAGTCTAACATTCGAAACTAAGGTCGTTAAAAGCAAAGTGTATATACTGTACGTAGGGAGAGATGACCATCTTAGGATGCGACTAAGTACACGTACAGACAAGTAGTCTGATAACAGCTCGGCTAAGAATTACGTCTCGGTGAAGATACAACACGTAACAAAGTACTAATCTTATCGGCGCCACTTTTTGAATACGTGAAGCTCAAAAAACAATGCATACGCAAATAATATACACAGATATGTTAGATCAAACAATATTATTATTCTGAAATAAATTATATTATAAAATATATAATCAATAGTTTTATGATATTAATAAGTAAATTTTGAGAATGTTGAAAAAAGTTTAATACACCCGCAGAGAACGCGTATTTGTCATTATAACCAAAATTTTGTTAAATTAACAACATATTTACATTGAAAATATAATAGTGAAATTCATGAATGCTGCTTAACATAAAATTACGAAACTTGTATTTTGCATTGAACCTTCTTCAATTTTGAAATAAAATTGTGAATATTTGGATAAATTAGTTATACCGATAAAATTGTAATAAATAATTTTGTCGGCGTTGAATGTTTTACGAATGAAATCAATGCGGAATAATTTATACTGTTAAATAATATGTAAACTGAAAAAAAATATGAGAGGTACAACGATTCATATACCTACGGTTAGGTATAATGAATATGTGAAAAATCTTTTAGAAATCTTTAAAAAAGTATTTAAGATTGCCTGGTGTAGGTACACGGGAAAAATAATGTTAAACATTTCACTACATTTCACGTCATTTAAGACGATAGGTGGGCGAAAATGGACTTTGTAAGATAGTATAGTAACATTCATTGCATTTTCTACGGAATTTCGATACGCGTGTAGTAAACCTTCTTATAATGTAAATTAGTATCATCTAGATAATGATGTAAACATTTTTTTAGTTTTCCGTTAGTCCCAAATGACTACAAAATGTAGTAAAAGATTAAACATTATGTTTTTCCGTGTTACAGATATTTCGGAAAATCCTGGAACACTTTACTATTTTTACCGTGTAATAATTATGGAAATTTTTATCGGCATTTTGAAACTCTAGCAAATTTGAATCGCAAGAAACGATAGAATTTTCGGAGAGAATTTGTGTGAATTTGTGAATTTGGAGATTTTGTGTGTCAAGATGTATGATTGCAATAAAATAATTACCTCATATTTTAAGGAGATTAAAAAAAGAGTTAACGTGGCCCATATATATTATTTACATCGGAGAAACTTATGAATGTTGATATACTTTCATGGAGTTATTGCAACAGTACCAGTATAATACAGCAATTGAATACTTTTGTGATGTCGTACAAAGTTAGTTGTTGAAACAATGCAATGATTGTGGCTGGGACAAAATATGTCTGTTGTTATGACAGAAGGATACTCGAAGAATCTAGAGGTGAAATTCGGAATATAGATGGGACGTCGACTATAGTCTAGCACAAGTAATATCGAATGAGTTTGTGCGTCGGGTGCTGAAGAAGTATGGATGTTGCGAGTTGTTGAAAGTTGGACCGTCGAAAGACCAAGTGTCGCAGATTTCTGCGATGCTCGACTGAGAAAACGGTGAATCGAATGCTGAGGAAGAAGGACAAATGTTGAAGTAAAGGCAGAAAGGAAATATAGGAAAATAGGACATTTGTAGTTGTGTGTGTTTAAGTAAAAGATCGATATCGCATATATCTTATTCGGCGACATCGTCAAGTTGCGTCCGAGTGTGTTGGATGGGTCGGACGAATGCGAGTATAATGCTTTTAACGTTATTGTACGTAGGTCGAGTGTAACAGGATGGCTTTGTAGCAAAAGGTACGAGATAAGCCGCGATTGTGAGATCGACGAGTACGTCAACCGTGTCAACGGTGTAGATCTGAAATTCGAACGTTTGACAGCCGAGTTCGTGCAACT
>JABFQB010000289.1:0-11299 GCA_022817105.1 Pseudanteris insignis
CACCGAGTTAACGAGCACGCAAGAACGGGAGGCCTGCAAGGACATACACTGCGACTTCGAAGCCACGTGCGAGGTTGGACCAGATCGGTTTCCACGCTGCAGCTGTAGATTTGACTGTGCATCAGTATCCCAGGAAAATTTGCAAACAGTTTGCGGTAGTGATCTGCGAACGTACCCGTCAATATGCGCGATGAAAATGGAAGCTTGTCAGAGACAACAGGAACTTCGAATACGACCTCTTGATCTTTGCCAAGGTTCGCTTTGCCAGATATCATAACCATCGGCTTTACTGCTTTTTATTTATTAGCATGTCAATTAATTTACTCTATATATATTTTATTATATGGCTTTATTATCATTATTACTAACATTAACTAACTTTAAGTCCATAATATCATAGGGAGAATAAAATGGAAACAGATCTCAAATTTTGGATTTGTCTTCTAAGTCTAAAATAAATGACCTAAAAAAAACATTTTTCCGGTGTTTTTAGATCCAAGCATTAGAATTTCTTTAAAGATCATTATAATTTTATCTCACATTATTTAAAAACTAACTTGTAGCTGTAAAATAATTCTATTTAGGCATGGAGGTAAAACCCTGCAAAGGTGATGCACCGTTAACTTACGAAGAAGGTAAAGAATACGACTGTGGAAATGGACCTGACAGAAGGGATTGTCCAAGCAATTACTACTGCCATCAAACAACACGTTTCGCTCGCTGTTGTAAGAAAGGTAACCTCAACTAATTCTTAATACACTGAAATAAAATATTATTAATATTTGTAGAATAATTTAATAAAAATCATTGAACACCCTAGAAGAAATCATTTCCACGAGATGCGCAGATTCATGGCACGGTTGTTGTCCGGACAACAAAACCGCTGCTTTGGGTCCAGATGGCGCTGGCTGTCCGAGTCTTTGCAATTGCAATAAACTTGGCAGCGTTTCGGATACGTGCGATCCTCAGACATCGCAATGCGAATGTAAACCAGGAGTCGGTGGTCTTAAATGTGATCGATGCATGCCTGGATATTGGGGTTTACCAAAAATACATTCCGGTCACCAAGGATGTATACGTAAGACAAAAAATCGATTGATGCTTTTATTAATTGTAAACGCTAACGCCAAAATTGTAGATGTAAATTTTTTACTTTGTTCTAACATTGCGCTTCTCATTTTGCAAACCTAGCGTGCGGATGTTCATTGTTTGGGTCAGTAAGGGAGGATTGTGAACAGATGATCGGACGCTGTGTCTGCAAGCCAGAAATCCAAGGACAAAAGTGCACCATTTGTACGGACCATAACAAAATTTTGACTCCTAACGGATGTCAACCAGGTAGACCCCATTAAAAGAAAATTTTCAGAAGTTGACAGTATTAGTGTGATGTAAAATAAAATTTTAAGTTAAAATACTTTAACGTGGTTTTGATATAGTAAATTTAAGATGGAAAATGGGAATTCAAATCAGCGTATCGGGGGTACGTAAATCGGTTCCCACTGAATAACCAACATCGAAAAATATGTATTAATCACTTCATTGAGAATTCTTGTCACGTACGTGAATCGATTGACCTAAGTTCGACAAGATGATTGCCGCGTGGCTCTGATGGAAATTACGTGCATGATTTGAAATAAACGATAACTCATCGTATTTGTTCAGATCTAATCGGGTAGTTTACAGCAAAGCTTCAAAATTCAATTCTACCAATCTGAACAAATTAATATTTCATTGTTTGCTACAAAATCAAATTTATTCTATATATTGTTATTAGAATTATGTCAGGAATGTACTATAAGTATCCCATACTTACCTTAAAAATTTCCTTCTGCAAAAACGTTATTTACTATTTCAACTTGATTTTCCGTTTACATATCTCCAGAGTCTTGCAAAATATTCTAACCTACTCATTTCTCTGATTATAATCTTAATAAAATAGTCGTCATTTAAATATAAAAATAATATTGAAATGAAAACTGTAAAAATTAAACCTAACATCGAACAAAACCTAAATTTAAAATTTTTCTTTTTAGTGGACGCGATGCCACTAGTGGCGACATCTTGCAGCCAACTGGAGTGTTACTCTGGCGGTCACTGCGTCGAAAGTGGCGGCACCGCTCGATGCGAGTGTCCGACGTCATGCCCGACTGACACGCCATCTATACCAGTATGCGGAAGCGATGGTCAAACTTACGAGAACGAATGCGAGCTGCGGCTTTACGCCTGCCGTCAGCAGGCCGATATCGTGCCGCAGGCCTTTGGCCACTGCAGAGGTGGGTTTACCGAGCACACGCCATTCAGGCCGCTCTACATTCATCGTTACTAACAATCCTAAAAACGAATCAGTAAACGCTCATTTTATAATTAAAACCACGTCACGACGACTTAGTCAGGAACAGTGTCGTCCACCAATAAGAATCCAATTGTTTCTCATTTTGTTTTGCACAAAACTTCATTCCCTTGTTTTGCACAAACTTCACAGTGGAGAACTCGAGCTTCAGAATAGCTATTGACGTAATGTTCCGGATGTTGTAGGTGGCGCAACTTTCTATGTGGCCTACATTGTATTCATAACCTCAAAACAAACTTAAGTTTTACGTTCCCCAAATCCGAAATTTTTAGCAGTAATTACACTAATTAGGCCACGAAGATAGTAGAGACACCTACAACTTTAGGGACAACATTTGCGATCCTAAAATCCGTACAATGACACCCGAGTTGAATACCAGCGCTGTCTAGGTCTACACGAAACTGAAGCTTAGTTTGTAATCACGTGCATAGGCAAATGGGAATGAGGTTTGGCATAGATGTCGCTTATTAAAATATGATGAACTGTGCATAATAGGGATGACATATCGATAACAAATGCAAGGAGCCGATTTGTTAAACATTATTAGATCTAGCGTCTGTGTAATTTGTATATAATAAACTCTGTAATAACTTTTTACTAACATTATATTCCTGTCCAAGTAATAACACCTCGAATCATACATCATGTTTTTTTTTGCGTATTATTAGTGCACAGTATTGGGATTTATTAAGTATGCACGTGAGTCAACCTGAAGTTGAAATAATTAACAGTGGAGTGGTGTAGCCCTGGAGTATTTTCAAGGAATATTAGAGATTATTAATTACGCTTGTCAATATATCATACATACTGATTGAAAATAAATTTTACAATTTATAAATTAATCTAACGAAATGGAGTCAACAGTTTTTTTTTATCTTTGTTTTCAAAGGTATATTTTTTCAATAATTTATACATAGGACTTTTTTATTTGTGAGATTTGAATCTACAAAATATATTTAAGGTAAGTTGTAAAAAATGATTAGTTATTATAATTATCACCATGAGTTTTTTTTTTTTTTTGATAATTGTAATGTGATACTATTAATAATTACTATTTCATAATTTGGTTTACTGTAATGAAAAAATTATTATAAACACAAGAAGTTACTCTAATATTACTAGAATAATTTAAAATATTCTCAAATATCGTGTGTACCCATATGAAAATTCTAGAGTTCTAGTAATCAATAACGTAACGCATAGATTAATTAACAGATTAAGTTATGAAATTATATTAATAATCTGAATGCTATATTATTTATAAAATTTTATATGAGGATGTATTTAAAATAAATAAATAAATTTTACCAAATTTAAGTAAAATCAATTAATATATTAATGAATTAGTGTTTTTAAGTTACAAAAATACACCAAACAAATTAAGGTATTTAATGATTCTCGCGTATTCTTGTACTTTGAGTTGTTCGAACGCTGTGCGCATGCGCGTGAACAACTCCAGAACCTGCATGCGTAACTATGAAAATGTTTTCTTACGAATTACGAAATAAAATCATGGAGCTATTATTTTTGATAATTTTTTAATCATCGTGATAAGAAGAACAATATTTATCACGTTTTATAATAAAATCGTGAATATTATATGGTTCAATATGATAATTTTCAAGGATGAATTAAAGTCAGGCGAAAGCGGTTCGGACGCTTGATATAAACGATGTAACTTTGCACGAGTCTTAAACGCTTAATCTTCTTTATTTCAACGCCAAAGCCGATGATTCACAAAATACTGGGCAATTTAAAACCCTCGAACCGAAATTATCCTACTCGGCTTACAAAATCAATCCCAACATCCGAACGCAAGCCCGTCACGAAATCCTCGTTAAACTGCGAAATGGAAAGGCGCCCGTTAAACTTGCTTATTTGGAAGTTTTCGAAAGAAAAAAAAAATAAAAAAAAAACTTTTCAACGTGGGATCATAAATAATCGCGTCCCGTGGCTTACGTAAAAACGAATGAATAAAAAATTGTCGACGCCTCGAAATTATGCGGGGTATTAAATTGTACAAACTCGTGAATTGTATTAGGTTCAAAAAAAAAAAAATAAATAAATTGTTGATCCGATACGCCGTGCTATTTGAATTATAGTTTCGTGACAGAGTAAATTTCTGAACGATTTTTAATTTGTCGCGTAATTATTTAATATGGAGTGACAGCCTTTGAAACGAAATTGTTAATTAATTAGGAACCGTCATTGAATGGAATTATGTCATCGCGCTTTGATCTACTTCAACGATAAAATTGACGCACAAAGTAGATTATATGTCGCAGGCTCTTATAAAATATATACCGTTATAATCAATACACAATCTGAACTACGAAAATGAAACGAAAGTTTACGTTAAAATAGTAGTGCAATAAGATAAAATGTGAAAATTTAAATTAGGGTTAGTTGAACTGGTTAAAATATTGATAGATTAATATTGATAAACTTTTATTGATTTCTTTAACTTGTAACTTTTTTTTCATTTTCCCTCAGGCGAAAACATATTTAAATGGTAAATAGTATTACAATAGTGCTCCTTCAATATTGTAATGTAAAAAAATATTACAATGGTAAGATTTCAAAATTGAAAAAAAACACATAGCAAAAACAATAAATAATATCTCAATATTACAGTACATCAAAATTATATTTTCTTCCCTAGAGAAAATATAATTATAAATGTTGAAGAACATAACAATAGTATTCCTTTAATATTGAAAAATATTAAATAATATTTTAATGATATCATTTCAATTTTGAGTAATATTGATGAATATTAAAATAACCTTATTTTAATATCAAAAAATATTAAATAATATTCAATATTATTACTTCATTATTAAAAAATATTTAACAATCTTACAGTAATGTTACTATAATATCAAAATATGTTGATTAATATTCAATAGTATTACTTCATTATTGAAATATATTTAACAAATTCAAAAAATATTGTTCAATATTCAATAGTATTACCTGTAAAATATTGCAGAAGTTTTGAAAAATATTAAATACTACATATAATGCTATCATATTACAGAAATTGTTTCAATAGATTCAATATTACATCAAAATTATTTATATTTCCTGTAAAAACCCTATATTAAAAATATCACCATAGTGTTTCTTTAATATTAAAAAGTCTTGAATTATATACAATGGTATAATATTAATTTTGAAAAATGTTAACAATGTAGTAATTATGTTCCTTTAATAGTGAAAAATATTGAATAATATTAGTATTAGTAATGATAGTATGATATCATAATTCAAAAATATTTTAAAATAATGCATAATCAATAAACATTATCAAATATCATTCAAATATTACATTTAGTTAATATAATATTATAATTTATTTATATCAATATAGTAATATTAATAATCATTATTAATAATATATTTATTATAATTATAAATAATAATATTATACATCTTAATATTTTAATTAAGAAAATATTAATTTATTTTTTTCTAATATTACAAAAATATTAACCAAAAATTGTAAATAGTACAAAATAATATTGCAGAAATATTGTCCAGTTTTTAAATATTACATCAACATTAAAAATAATATGTGTTAAATTATTAGTTTTATAAAGTATCCAACTATCATAAACATTATTTTGTAACTTTTCAAAAAATATATATCTAAAATTTTCATCAATTTTAGTAATAATATTGACTCATGAACACAAGTAGAATATATAAAAATAGATTTTCAGTAAAACGTGTTCTTGGAAAACATCTGACAAACAATTTCCAATAATTTACAAGTTTTTTTTAATTGTCGATAATTACTGCAGTAAAATTATCAACTCGACTAACTCAACTTAGTTAAAGAGTCCCTAATTCGCAATAAATTACAACTGGAAATCTAATAGATTGATGTTCGTTAGTTTGGAGCAGCAGAATGAATCTTCTAATGCTGAAATCCTCTTGTTCACTTTTGATGCGCTGATTGAAAGATTAGTAACCGGATTTACTGGTCAGAGCCTTCCAAACAGTTTCCAATGCGAATCAAATTGAAGACGAATTAGTTGGTAAAGGGTCAATATCAGCCATGAGAGAAACCGAAGCTGTTTTCTAGCCGGACAACAAGGAAATGCATTCTATCCGGGAGTAAAATGGTCGAGATTGAATTAATTTGGAAAAGCAAACCGAAACAATTCTAATTTTCAAAGAGAATCAAATATTTAATATTTACTTGATTACTTTCATTCCCTTCGCATGTTCGTTTTTCAATATTTCTTACGTAAAAACAATTGATATTTCATTAATAAACCGAAAAAAAAAATAATTATACCAAACGTACACCTATCCAAAATCTTGTCAGTACCAACGCCGCTTTACCTGCGAAGTAATCCATTTTGGCTCCACCATACGCTAAACATCAACTACCTCGAATCGTTTACGTATTAGTCTTTTAACTTATTTTTCGGAGGTTTTAGTTCTATTATTTTTTTCATGATAATCAAAAAAAACAGGTAAGTTACATAACCTTAGTTAGAACAATTCCTCTAGTGAAAATAAAAAAACTATATCCTAAATTAAATACTAATTATAGTAAGATGATATTCTCATCTGTGAAGTATTATGTGTTTCTGAAATTAAAAAACAAGCGAGTACAAAGAAAAACAAAATAAGGTGGAAATGAAAGTTTTTTTTTTAATCTTTCTTTGTCAAATTTTGTTTACCATTGTTTCCTCCAAATTATATGCTATATTTGATATTACGTTTGCATGATAAAGTAATGAAGTACAAAACATTACTCCGGTGAGTTCATTTTAATTAAAATAATTTTTCATGCACGGCTTCGTCTGAATTTTTGATAAAATGAATCATAATAACGCGCTGCGTATCCATTAACAAAGCTTTGTATGATCCTTTGAGATGAAGTATAATTCTAATTACTGCTGCAAACATTTATAATTGACAGCTTTAGAGCGACTGGTACATAAAAGTGAATGTAAATTCAGTTCGTTGGCACAACGGGTATATTTGATTAAAAAAAAAAAACATAAATAAATAAATAAACAAAATTTGAAATAACATACGATGCATGAAATCATAAAAATGTTGAAACAACAATAACCGTTTAGATGAAAATATTCGATGAGCAAAATAGAACCCGTCGATTCGCGACGTTCAAAGTTCGTCGCTCGTTGACCTTTGACCGCGTTTTGAGTCCTGATAATTAACGCGTGAACAAAATTGTAATAATTCAATAAATAAACGATTCTCAGGTGGAACAAATTGAATTCGTATTAGGTTGAAATATCTCGTTAAACGTTCCCTGAGAAGGCCATAACAAGGCCAATGGCATTTATTAAATGTTCCAATTGGACAACAAGTTTTGTTAATAAAACTAACAATAAGTAGCAATTTCGGTCGTTGCTTTCAAATCTCATTACGACTTTAAGTCAAGTTAAACGCTTATTCATAAAACAGACGTTCGTCTGTATGAAATTTCTGCCAGCAAAAGCGCCTTTTCTTAATCGCTCTAAGAAGATAATAACCTTTATATTTATAATTGTGTACATTACTAGAAGTATATTGAATCGCAAACTTTCGAGTGCTGCTTTAAATTTATTGTTCACTTTATTGTTTTTTATATTATTTTTTTTTCTATTCATATGACAATTAAGTAATTAGGATTTCAAGTGATGATTAAGAATATATATTCACTATTCATACATAATAAATTCTACTTAAAATAAATAGAATTTTACTTACCACAAATGATATCTATTTGATATGACTAGACTTTTTTTAAAGTGTAAAAAACTATTTGCTAGAGTAGAGGAAAATGAATACTATTTTCGAAAATAATGAAACTTAATTTTGAAAATGATTGAAACATAAAAAAAGACAAAAAATCTTTCACCAAACAATTCTAATTTGGCATACCGCCAGGTCTACGAGCAACACTAACTTTGTAGGATGAACGAGTTGTTATAACAAAGTTATTATTGTAACATTTTTGGTAAAAAATAATGACAATAGGACAATTTAAAACTTTAACACATGTTATTTATTTTATTTTTTGTTATTTTTTATTAATAAATATTTTACATGTTATTTATTAATACATGTCTCATATACGTCACATAAATATTTATGACCATGTATTTTATTTGTCACATGTATGTCATATGTATTTCACATATGAAATTATGACTCATAATGTAACATCTATAATTATGTCAAACGTATGTCACATGTATGGCCCGTATATAATTATACATCGTGTATGTTATATTTATGACCTATATATGACACATATATAACTACGTCACGTGTATGCCACATAACTAATTATGGCTCATATATGTCACATATATAAGACATGACACATGTATGTCACATAAATAATTATAACTCATATACCTCACATATGTCACATGTATGGTGCTTATATAACAATGCATCATATATGACACATATATAATTATGCGTCATATATGTCTCATAAATGCCCTATATATAATTACGTCACACATATGCTACATATATATGCCTCATACATGTCTTATATATAATTATGTCAATATTATATATATATAGTTATCACACATGTAAGTCACATAAATAATTATGATTCATATATGTCACATATGTAATTATGTCACACGTATATCACATGTATGGTGCTTATATAACAATGCATCATATATGACACATAAATAATTATGATTCATATGTCACATATGTAATTATGTCACACGTATGTCACATGTATGGTACCTATATAATAATGCATCATATATGACACATACATATGCCTCATATATGTTTTATTCAGGTCCTATATATGACACATATATAACTACGCTACATATACATTACATATATAATTATGTCTCATATATGTCACATAAATGCCCTATATAAAATTAGGTCACACATATATATATCTCATATATGTCCCATATGTATTTATGCCTCATGTATGGCATATATATCAGATTTATGGACATATCACAAATGAAATCTATGGATAACATAGACATCATAGTTTTTCAGTAGTAAAATCAATATGGACGTTGGCGATAACTCATAATTACTGTGCAATGTTAGGAATTCGTATCTATCGAGCCGATTCGTAGTAAAAGTTTGAAACTGAAAATTAGTACATTTGAGTTCAAAATCAATTTAGCCTCTAAATTTTTTTCACTTAAAATACATTCAATTAAATCTATAGTACAATAAAAAATTAGTTTAATATTATAACGTATAGCAAAAATTGGTGAAAATATAACTCGGCGAAATTTGTCATTAATACGAAGGACGACATTGTTGATCCTAATTTGAAAATCAACATTCAAGATTAGTTATGATTCTCACGTTATTCAAATTAATGCGATGATAATTTTGAAGATAATGTGACTTTATTATGACGGATTAATTCGTCTCTACCGTTGGGTTGGATATAAAAAGATTCTAATTTTCCTCGTGATTTTTGCCTAAAAACAGGTTTATTTAGCACAAACGTTTCGCAGTATTAAAAAATTGATAGTATAAGTCTGACGAATTGAATTTCTTTACTTTTTATCGAATTCTCCAGACGATTCTTACTTTTGCGCGTGGGAAATTGAAAAATCAATTTTTTTTATTATCAAACTATTAAAATACAGTCTGGTGTAAATTTGGTTTCAAAATTATTTTACTTGAAATATAATTATTATATTTTACAATAAATCTGACTATTATAATAGTTAATAAATTATTAGTTTGAAAATTAATTAAGTATTAGATATAAATTGATTATATGAATTTGTAAACATATTTTTTTTTTTGGGAAGATCACCATGTGAAAATTTGCTATATATTCCATGATATGCTACATACATTTTACATATAGGTAATTATATATATGCTGTTGTATGTGCTATTTATGATATTTATATGATAACATTTATATGATAACATATATGATGTCATATATTATACATATATAGATATACATATTTGATTAAATTTATTTGTTTAATATTATTTGTTTAATATAAGGAGACAATTTAATATACAAAAACAATAATTTTTAAATTTAATGTTTTCATAATTTTAATTCATTTTCAATTTTACTGTTTTTCCAACTGTAAAAGCAGTCTATTTAACTTTAATGAATTTCACTTGCCTAAATAAGATTCAACTTCCAATAAGTGGATTTATACTTACAAAAAGTAGTATCCACTTTAGGCAAGTAGACTGTATTTACAGTGTAAAATAATATTTACTAAGAGAGGCAATACTTTTATGTCAGACAATATTCATACTTTAGTTACACCCAATTTTTCTTATCTTCATTCTTTGTCAGATTATAATATAATTGGTGGATTATTATTTGCATATAATATGCATTTGTTTGAGTTATAAACTAAATTTGACGTATCGCCAATTTAAACAATTGATAAATAGTTGATTGACTAAACCATTACACTAGTTCAATGACCAACATGAATCCAATAATTAATATGCTGTACATTTTGGAAATTAGGGTTTTATAATGTTCGACATATACAAAAGTGATTTCATCTTCTAGTCATACTTATATATATTCCTACTAAGTTTGAGTATAAAATCACTTATTAAAAGAATATTTTTAACCAGTTTCAGTATAATATTATTCAGAAGTTTTTATCCTAAATTTCAACAATAATCCCTCTTAAATTCCTCTTCTGAGTAGGAATTCCACTTATCATAATTGTATTTATACTGTACAATATATATGGTTTATATGTGGGCATTTTAAATCTCATTTATTGAGTCATAGTATAATTTTAATCAGCATGGATACTACAAAAATATTTCACTTTATTATCATTATATTAGAAAAATAATAAATCATTGGGTCTTATTGAATAAGATAAAATTGTACGGTTATATTAAAAGAGCGTTTACTGATTCATCACCAAAATAAAAACACAAATAAATAATTGACAAAAA